>DWNE01007567.1:0-12150 GCA_018249875.1 Cecropterus toxeus | reverse complement strand
TTGTGTGTCCATGGCACCCACGACACAGGAGAAAATTCTAGTGTGGGGCTATGAGTGTAGAAAGCGTATTTTTTTATATAAGTATTAAAGAAATGAAGTGAAAATTGCGAAAAGTCTTTAGACCCAATTTCCAACAAGAGTCGTCTCCGTAAATTGATTTTATGCATATTAACGTACAAATTAATTTTCGATGAAAAACCATTTAAACTTCAACTTTGGTAAACAAATTAAAATGCAGATACGATCTTGAAGTTAAAGACGACTTTATGTTTGCAGTGCTTGAGTTTGTTAAACTTCTATTAAGACTTCAGGAACATTAATGTATACACGGGCTAGAAATATTTCGCCAATAAAATGTTAAAATGACAGAATTAAGCATAGTCATTCGCGTATACAACATAAAAATGTAACTAAAGTCACAATAGTATTTTGCAATTAATTAAATCGATAGTTCTACTTGGAAGGGACAGTGCTTGTAGAACTAATTTCGTAGCAAGTGTAAGCTAGTGGAGTCATAAAGTTTTCGCGTATCACTTTCAGTACACTTGCAGGTCAATAAAAGTGGTAAGCGAAATATTGTGAAAATAATAATAGAAAAGTGTAGCAGGGAGACTATTTCTCTACATGAGCGAAGGAAAAGTGTTTAAGAGTTTGCCGATAAAACCGGAGTGCCTGTTTTGATTCATTTTTGTTGACGTTCACGATACTTTTCGAGCTAAAGTTCAATAACAATAATTTAGGGTTACCAAACAAGAAAAAAAGGCTGGCGGGAACAAAAATGTACAAAAAATTCGGGCATAGCTGAAAAGGAAGTTTATCTGTAGAAAGATCTGAATCGTTTGTGTGTTGTGATCTTAATTGTTGTATTGTGCTTTGAGTTGTTACTTAGTAACTAATACTTACTAAGTAGAATTGTATAAATTGTAGTATCTCAAATACGAAAGCAAGCTTTTTATATATATAATATTTATTTCTATATTTTTATTTATTTATTTACGTAGAAAATAAACATAACAGGTAAAGTAAACCTAATGCGTTTATCTCGTTATAGACTCTAAATATTGTCTGGCCGTCCTGTGAAATATAGCAGGCGTCGAAAAAAACAAATCTAGACTGTGATCCCAAACAAGAACACCGTTAAGCAATGTTATTGCACGAACTAGGGGTGATTCGCTTCCCAAAACTCACCTTTTTTTTGTTTTCGAGGGGGAAACCTTCAAAAGGTACCTAACGTCGTGGGAGCGACGTCGGATTATGTGGGATTTTTACCGCACTACAACCCATCCGGTGGCCGTCCTCAGCTCTGTGTGGAGGACTCCGGGATCTCCAACGGAACGCAACCGGAGTCCTCCAAGCGCAATGTCCCTTTTAGGCTCTTTCCCGGTGAGCATATGCGCTTACCGTTCTTTCAGTTATTTACGACGGCACGCGACCACGCATACCGCCGTCCTTCCCGGGGTCACTTGATTGGACGGTTCGAGCTCCTATTGTTGCCGCCCGCAACCCCGGAAGCCCCTTTTAGTCGCCTCTTACGACAGGCAGGAGATACCGTGGCCCTATTCTGGTCCCAAAACTAACCTATAAGCCGGTACCGCAAGTAGTTTATGCGTGTTGCGCAAATAACCTCATAAAGGATATATTGTGACATTACCCCTTACACTGAATGGTTACATATATTACTCCTATCGAGATCAAATAACATATTCCATTAATGCCAACTCACGCCTTACTTCGAGGGAATTGTATCCCAACATTCCAAGTAGGAACCAACTTGGATGTGGATATCCTACGAAGTAACCGTATCTTTCAAAAAAGCCCTCTTAAAAATTAAGTAGCAAACGAGCGTTTCGTCTACATAGACTGATGCTGTTACCATTAGTCTTGCCGTTTATGGGCTTCTATAATAATTCCCAAATAGAATAAGGACTCACTTGGACTTAGTGAGGCCTTAGATGTGTTGCTAATTCCGAGGACTAGATTAAGTCTTTCTTGAATCCCGTTCTTTAAAAATATATATAAAACCTAGTTTTATGGTCGTTTTACATTTTAAGTTCAACAAAATACGGTAGTAAAATATATAGCACCGCTTTTGTGCTTTCCTTTAATAAAAGGGTGGTTTTCAAAATGAACGCGGTAAAGACTTGTTTGCACTGACGAACGACATATTTTTTATTCATCATGAAATTGAAAGTTTCTGTTTCGTGGAAATTAATCTCCTCTCATTTCTGTTCCTTGGATTTTTGCAAAGTATCGCCTGTTTCCCGTTTTTATTCAGTTTTTAATAGTATCGGAATTATGTGAATGTACCTATCATTGATTTCACTTCGCCATATTAATGATGCGATGAGTAACAAATTAACTATTTGTTTCCAAAGTAACGTAACTAGTTTTTGAGCTTATACAAGTCAGTAAAATTCCGTAAGCCAGTAAAATTTAGATACCATATACCTATTGATTGTAATTACCGCGTGACGTAGGCACCATTTATACGCTCTAGTAGCCAGAAGTTCAATTAGAAACATGACTAGGTCAAATGATATTGATCCATGACAATAAATTGGAACATTTTGACCTGGGGCGTTAAGAACAACAACCGCTAAAGTTTCTGGGTACTTCGGGATAGTGTTAATATTGAAGGACCCTGTCCTAGCAAACTGTCCCTTCTTACGAAACTTGAGTAAATACATCACGGAATAATTTAATTCTTTCCTTCAATTGTTCCTGAGGGATTTCACAAGTGACGACATAATCCCAGATTTCTTAAGTCTCACGAAGTCTGACATACATATGTAAGTAGGTCCGTTGCTAACTCTTAAATCTTTCTTAAAAAGTGTAACTGTGGCAAACGTGTCAACATATACCATAAAGTTTACTTAACTTCACTAAGCCACGGCCTTTTATATTATACGAACGACACTTAGTTGTATTCTACAAGTTCCCTGGGAAGAGAGAGAGAGTGTACATGTATGTATGTATTGTGTACCTCATGCGATACAACAATTGTCAAAGATTTTTACAAAATATATTAGGTTACCAGCATGCACTCCACTATTAGTATCTTAAGGTTTACTCCTTTAGTATGTGAGTGTACGATCTTGTAAGATTATCCTTTCCATACAGATTTCTAACTTCAATTTCATAGTTATGCAGATATATTGCGGAATCGATTTCGATATTTGAAATTCAAAATCTATTGCCTTTTCAATTCCTGTTCGAAACTGCTTTATCGGAAATATTAGCAAATGAATGAAGCACTTGCCTATCCTGCTAATTGCATAAAAAGATTGGATAGATTTTGGATCGATTTCATTAATTTCAAATTGAATGTCATGAAAAGAAACGAAATATTTTTATTCAGAAATTAAAATAATTATTAATCTGAACACATTACGCTTACATTGTTCACTATTGCCTGGATTAATATAATTGAAAACCAGTTTTCAGTTTTCCTTCGTGAAGACAATCAAAATGTAGTAAGTTATGAATTTCTATCGAAGTATGAAGTGGAATATGAATTCATTGTGGATTCAGGACGAGGAAATTTAATTCCGTTAGTTTATGTTTTCGCTTCCTTTATAAAAGCAAATGTCTGATATTTCTGCTAAACAATTCAATAAAGAATACAAGTCTATGTAACGCATGAATTGACATTACATGTTATAGATTTGTGTTTCCCACAACGGGCACTAATAATAATACATGAGCGACAATGCATGTTTATGTCCGTCGCGGATTGTCGCTACCTTTCCTCGATTGTCTACGATACTTGGCGACGGTCGGTAACGAGTTTCGACAATAACTGTCTCTCATGTATAAGCTCCAGCACTCAGACGAGTTCACATTTCGTTTGTCCGCTGACAACAAAGTTTGTTTGTTGAATAAACGCATAGAGGATAGCTACCGCATGTCAGCGATCGTGATAGACCGCCGATCGTCGATGTGAATTGTCGCTCATGTGTTACCTGCCCTAAGTTCCATGCCCAGATTCGTAGAAACAAATTAATTAGCTTTGTAAAGAAATTCTGAAAACGTCGTTTTTCATTGTTAACATAAAAATACGGCTAATTAGTCAGGATCTATTGAGGAGAAATTGCTAATTGAATGAAGCGAGGAAAGAAAAAAGAATATTTTATTTTACATGGTAAGCTCGTGTCTGGCCACGTGCAGCTCCGCTTAATTCAATTTACGAAAGACCTTTATATATTTTCGGCGTAAAATACCTTATGTCATTTTCATTGTGGTTATTTGCTGGACGGTCTTGTCATTTTTTTAAGATCTTTGCAAAATTAACCCCAGTATAAAGACAGACGACCAAATTAAAAAATATATATTAGTAATTACTTTGTTTTTGTGATGGGCTAGCAAACATATTAAATGGCAGTTAATCTGCTATTCAAGACAAACATTTTATGTACATAATATGTAGCTCATCTCCAATTTCATCAAACGGTGCTTACGGGATGCTTTGAATTGAAGATGAGTTTTTTCTTCTTTGACTTTATTACTCAGATATATTAATTTCAACATAAAATATTTATATACGTGTTTTTCGTCTTTATTTTCTTATGCTTTTATTATTTTTTACTCATAAAATCACTTGCTAAAGCCGGTTTAGATTACATAAAAATAATATACCTATTTAGCTCTGTAGTATTATCATAATTAAGATTCGTTTGCTTATTATAACTATTTATTTTATTACGATTAAAACCGTAGATGACATCGAAAAAAAACATTTTCATTACATTAACATTCCTGCTAGGTGTTCAGATTGAGAAGGGTAAAACCCGCGGCCTTTCAAGCTGACCAAGTGGCGTAGATTTTTTTCCCACTAACAACAATATGGGCAGTGATAGCTTAATGGTTGAAACTCAGGCCGAGTTTCAATCTCGACTCAATCTAGGGAAATAACAAAAATATTCATAAAGTGAATATAAAAAAATACAGTAATGTAAATTTAACCCATATTTTTATTTTGTCTATGTATATATCTCCGTGTGTGCATCGTTGTTCCTGTACATTTTGGTTTACGCGGGTCAATTTTTGCATAATTTATCTTTATATATAAGATTATATATAAGATTATCTTTGAAAAAAATATTGACGGAACTTTTACAAAATAAATTATATTATGTATATCCAAAAATAAAGGATATCACACAGGCAATTACATACCGAAATTTTAAAAATGCGGTTTGAACTGTGCTAGAAATCTCTCACATAAAGAAGAATATATTGCCTACAAATTCCGCGCTCTGTAGGTATATTTTTGATGAGACCGATAGGTCACACTAGATGAGAATTTCGAACGCGTCCAATATTGGGCCGTTTTTAAGTGGCCACTACAAATTCAATGGCGCAACGGGTTGAGATGATCAAATTATATTTACTTTGGAGTCAGAGATAGAAAAAAAATCTCCATAAAGGGAAATGAGAATCCCAAACAATTGTTGGTATTAAAACTGAAAACTTTTGCAATGTTCGGAGCTTACTTTTTGTAACTGGTAAGTATTAAGAGTTTTATTTTTATTCAAATCCAGTGTAGGTTTGAGAGATATATTGGGAAAAATAAAACACTTAGGGCGACTTCCAGTGTCTTTCTTATTTCTTTATGCAAGATTATGTAATTGTATTTATGTAAGATAGGAACTCAAACTGTTCAGTCAACGGACCGAGGAGAACCAACGCAGATAGATTTTTCTACAATGTTTATCATGATTATTATAGCAACGTTTCTACCACGGTTCTGATTTCGGGAAAATTAAGGACCCTTTTGCGTACTTAGGTACGGACTTGAGACACTGGCGAAAAATAGCTGTGATATGTACCCTTTAAGAAGTCCTGGAATTTCTAACGTAACAAATTTCAGTTAAAGCAAGGTTCAAATTATTTCTTGTTAAGTATCTATTGGCTTATGGAAGTAGTAACACGCATTGTTATATGGAGTTGATCACAGTAGGTATCTAAAAGCGGCAGTGGCCACTTCAGATGGTCAGGTCTAATCAGATGGTCTGCATGCATGTCCTTTTATAATAACAAAAACTTTACCAAGTAAGTTGTTTTCTGGTGTGAGACTGATATTATCGCATTTTAATATATTTTGATTTATTTGCAGTTGATATTTCGATCCAGTTGCATGGATCGTGGTTACTGTTAATGTGTGATGGCGGTGAGTGAAACCGTTGACAGACATTAGTGATGTATTAATATATAGTAAACTTTTATAATTGTGATTTATTGAGCTATTTTAACATTCAATAAAACATTTAAAATTTTCAAGGCCGTTGGCCGTGTTTGTAATTTAAAAAATAAAAAGTATTTTTGGGCGGGAAATGTCACAAGCGTGGAATTTGGTTAAATGGTAAGAGAATTATGTGCCTAGTGTATTTAATGCGAAAAGAATACTATTATGGAATAAAGGTTGATAAAGATGATGTATAGAGGACTTGCAATAGATTAAATAACTGTACGGATTTCATGTCTAGTTCATTGTTCCTTTTTTTTTTGGTTCCGTTGATGTAGATGAACGTTCGACTCGTGATCGACATTTAGTGTATTGCATCCACCATACTTTGCGTTATTCTAGATTTATATATAAATATTTAAATCTAATAGAAGTTTATTTCAAACAATATACATATAATATAATATAGTTACAGATTAGGGATTTTTCGGCTCAAGGAATCGATTTATCAAAGTTTCAGATCCGAGAAAAGCTCGGTTTCCAAGAAATAAGCATTTGAAAAACCGCATTTTAAGAAACTTTAATATATGAGCGCCATCTATAACGCCGTGACCGATGAGGGCAACTCTGGGTAAAAAAGTAAGAAACTATTTCAACTCGATAGATGGAGCTTAATGATGCTAGAAAAATAAAAAAAACCGGGCGAAGCTCGGTCAACCAGGCACTAAACTAATAAATAATTGTATAATGAATAAGATATACTTTTAATACTGGAGTTGTTTAATGGTTATTTTGCTGAAGGAACGCTTTTGTAACTTTTTGCGTTTACGAGAATATAATAAACTTTTGGAGGTATAATTAAACGGAGATATGAAATGCGTGGTCGCAATCAAGTTATTCAAAGTTCAGAAAATTAGTTTTCTCTAAGAACATATCTAATGTTTGCTATAACAATTACTATCTTTGTTTTTGGAAGGACCGAAAAACATGTTTTCTGTTTAGTGCCAAGGATAATGGCAGTATGGCAGTAGAGTGGCACTAACAAAACGTTATTGATGGCGCAGGTGGTACTCAGGAAGAAGCTCGCAATCATGTTAGGCGACAGTGATGTATAGTTATCGGTAGTACTCCCACGCGACATCTCCGACGATAAGTATAAATACATTTGTCTCTTCTTCCTTCTCTCTTCTTCTTAGGACTTATAACAGGTAATATTCAACTTCGGCAATTAGACACCTTGAAGTAAAATATAAATTGAATTGAAATCCGTGTGCCCAAAATAAATTTAGGTAAGCTAAGTTTATTCTTTATGTCCTTGAATAATGTATTTGGATGTGAAAACTAATAACTGATACAATAATAAGCAAATTTTAAGTTTAAACAACTGATAATAATCATTAAAGAAGATATATAATTTTGAAAAATTAGAAGATCTGATAACAAACGTTTCTGGGATTTCAACCACGGCCTTCATAACATTAAGTTAGCATTGCTATATTGTTGAACAATAAAATTATACATTTAGTACCTATCCTAATGCCTGTTTAATAGTCGAATGTAAAAGCGAACTAATGTCTAAACTAGTCGGTTGTTACTACGTACAATTACGTTGAATGCGTTCGTGAAGTTAAATTTATGCGGCCATTTATTAAACTTGTGTGACAGTATATTTCAGCTAACTAAACGTTAGTGATTTGTTGTTATAATACAATAGAATAGTTTATAGTTTGGTGCTAATAGCTGTGTCTATATTGTCGGGTAGTATAGATTATAATCGTTATTCCAATTGTGATTGCTTTAAACTGTAGTAAATTAGATATTTTACGACAGATTTGTGTCTCATATTATCGCGAAATTGATACATTTTAAATGGATAAAATTTTTTTAGATTACGATTTTATTTCTCGAAGAATCCAAGATATTTTTGTATTTCATTGTAGTTAAGAATGTGGCACTATTAGGTCTGAGTATGTTTCAAAGCGGTTGTGGTTGAGTAACCTTTCCTGTTCTAAAAATTATAATAAAGCGTGACTTTATACAAAATAGTCCACGAGGCATCTGTTTCCTAATGAAGACTAATGTTTATTGCTCAATAATGACGACAGATGGCCTTTACTAAAAAGAACTGTTCATCCATTGGGTGCATTGGATCCAACAGGAGCTTGGAGAGGGCTTTTAGATAAAGAAAATTCGTTGATTATGGTTTTGTAACCTAATGAGTTAAACAATAATTATCATATTATAATGAGAGTCCGATAACAGTGTTCCATTATCGTAATTGAATTAAAAATAAACGTAGAAAACACGCAGCCCGCACTCTTACTTCAATTTACAGAACCTTTTTTCAAAGGGATTTTGTTTAATTACCTTCATCTCTCACTGGTACATTAAGGCCATAAAAGAAAAACATTGTATTTGCTTACGAGTAACTAAGTGTCGTTTTGTAGATGGGTGTTAAAATCTGTACCAAAAGTAATTAACTGAGGTAGGTTTTAAGGCTAATTTGTGTAATAAAGGTAAACGAGACGAGGTAAGTTTACCTTAATGTGTGCTGTTTAGTGACATCTAAACTAGCAGCGTCTATTTACATCCTGTATCACTGCTTTTCGAAGATATCAAGACAAGAACAAGGAACACCGAATAGAAAGAAATCATTTTGCTTTAAGTAGATCAGTGATCATACATTGATTTTCGGTCAATATGTCGGAAAATTATTTCTCTAAGATTTAGTAATAAATCTATACTTCTATACTAATATTATAAAGCAGTAGAGTTTGTTTGATTGAACGCGCTAATCTCAGAAACAACTGGTTCGAATTGAAAAAATATTTTTGTTTTGAATAGTAAATTTATCGTTGAAGACTTTAGGCTATATAACATCACGCTATGTTTGTTTGTTTTTTATTGATTGTTCTCTAATAAATGCGGGTGAAACTGCGTGGCACAGCTAGTACGGAATAATTAAATTATGTCTGCAGCCAGATTATTTTTTATCGTTAGTCATAAATACTGGCCATGTTATATACCCTTAAACATATTTGTAGTATAGAGAGCGTAATGGAGGCTTCTCTAAGTAAGACAAATACGTGAGCGACAGCTTAAGTCGACAATCCTTACTGATCGTCGCCGACCGTCTTCAACGATTGATGACAGACGGCCACAGCGATGTTCGTCGACATGAAATGTCGCTCGTCTATTAGTTCACTGTCCTTGTTGAGTGAAAATATTAATATAGGCCACTTTTCAATTTTAATTAATATTTACCGATATTCGATATTCTCTTGATATTGGTATGTTCAGAACAATAGCCGAGAAATTGAAATCCCTCTGCGGCATTGACGGACGGCGATGTGGTTTGACACAATTCGACGTGACGTGAAGGATTAAGCTGCATGGCGTGTTTGTACATAGGATAATATACCTACATACCGTATATCTAACATATTTGTAAGTGTACGTTATTGTCATTGACGACCCGCGTGGCGGAGCGGTCACCATACCGGTCTGACGCGCCGTGGGGCCCGGGTTCGATTCCAGGCCAGACAGAAATATGAATGATGAGTTTAGATTTCTGTTGTGGGTCTGCGTGTTTGTGTATTCGTCTTTGTGTGTCCATGGCACCCACGACATAGGAGGAAATCTTAGTGTAGGGCCATGAGTGTAGAAAGCGTGTGTCATATGATGTCAGTTGAAAATATCTTTATTACTTCTGGATGTCGTAAAAGGTAATAAAGGGATTAAAACCAAGAGTTTTCCGGACTCTCTACAACTTTATTCATTAACTACGGTTATAAGTACGTAGTGTAATGATTATAGCACAATCTATCTTATTGGAAGACCTCTGTCCAGCTAAGAGTCGAGTCAAATATGTCATGCAGTAATCAGTAACAAGAATGTTTAGGGCTCATTTAAAAAATATTTTCAGTTCATTCCGTAGCAATGCTATGTGCGAAGCATCATATACATTTTTTGAAAACGTTATTATTTTTAATATTTACATTGCAATAATAAGACACGAACACATTTCTAGCATAGCATTCAATATATCGATCTGACAATCAACGAGTTCCGGGTTCGATCTTGATCCAAACTTATATATGAATTTAGACTTTTCGTCTGGGCTTCGGTGTTTTTGAATTTGTCTTTGTCAGTATCGATGGCACCCACGACACAGGAGAAAAGCCTAATATAGAGTAAAGGGTATAAGACAACGCCATAAAGGTGAGCTTATATAAGCTACTGAATACAGTGGAGTACCGTGTAGAGTACAACTAGATTAGTAATATAGGAAAGGACATTACAATGCAGAACAAAGATCCAATTAGGTAGGCATTGTAATACGCTCATATTACCTATGCCTGTTCCGCATTGTCCTGTTTTAATTGTTTTGGTCTACAATAAGGTTTACAGAATAATTTAACAATGCGATATTTCTCTTCAGGTGACCAGCGGTGACAATTCGCATGGCGAAGTGGTCATCATACCAGATTGACACCGCAATGGGTTCCGTTGTTCGATCCCTAGTCAGATATCGAAATGATGAATTTAGATTACTGTTCTGGTTCTTGTTGTATGTGTATTCGTTTTTGTGTGTGTCTATGGAACCCACTACACAGGAAAAGTTGGCGTAGGGTTAGCTTAGAAAGCATTTAACGTTAGCGGTGATCATGACTAGAGAGCGGCCTTGTTTGTAGTACGCGTACATTGCAATCATTTAAGTTGTTTTCGGATTAACCAGCGAATAAATTGTAATATATATCAAGGTCAATGTGTTGGTCACCAGTGTCACTATACTTCCCAACACAATATGTTTTATCTCAGAACATCCCCAATAAAACGAATAGAAATCACGATTAACCGCAACAAAGTGTTTCGATCCCCGTGGAGCTATTCACACGAAATGACAAACCGTAACATACGAGTAAAACCGGATTACAAAACAAAGATAAAGTCGTTACGCGTGACCACGAGAGTAACGACGGAAGCTTTGTCATGAAAGTGACATGATAAGAAATGGATCTACATCTATAAAATATAATAACACAGTATAACATATAACATGTATTATTATGTTTTGTCGCAGGGCGAGATGAGGAAGAAGGTAAATAATATGAAAACATTTAAAAAATAATATCATTTCATATTTTATGTATGTAATTACAGGAGTTCTAATCTCTTTATATATACGCAAAATACTTTTGAAGTTATGTTTTAAATGTATTGTGCCATCCAGAATAGCACTGCATTATGCATGTTCCGTTACTATGGCAGTCCTCATACCGCAAGGAGAACATACAAAGTAGAAGGAAATCGAAATAATCATGACCATTGTAATAAAATTTACTTTTCGTAATGAGCCACACAATCTAAAAGTCATTTTCCCCAACAGCCTAAATGTAATAAAATAAAATTTAATAATAAGACGACGTATATCTATATAGAACCATCAAGGACGACCTTCAACTTTGTTACACGCATATCTATTAACCTGAGGAACAAATTAAGGAGCAAAAAGGCGGGCGGACGAAAGTGAACGTTTACGAGAGAGCCGCAGATGTCCAACGGGAGACTAACAAGCTATCTTCAGCGAGATCGAACTTAAAAAGTATTTTTTCTATTAAGAAAGTTTTACATCACTTTTAGAAAAACAAGTAAGAATAAATCTTTCAAATAACGTGATATCAATATCAAACAATATGTACAATTTAACTATTTAACCTCTGGGATACAAATGCATCCGTGGTCAATGTGAGGTAAAGGTTTAATTATGTTTGAGATTAATTTCCATGGCTGTAATCAGTTATTGTACGGTCCATGCATTTATGACTGATTCATACATTGGTTCTACCAGGTGGTAGAACCAATATAGTTCGACCGGGGAAGTACCACCGCCACACTTTTATGTAGGAACCAAAACTTAGCTTTTTATTGAGGATTTTTTTTATATAAATATGAAGTAGCAGTCG
>DWNE01007566.1:0-12150 GCA_018249875.1 Cecropterus toxeus | reverse complement strand
CCTGTCTGGCCGGGGATCGAACCCGGGACCCACTGCGCGTTAGATCGGTATGGTAACCGCTCGGCCACGCGGGTCGTAAAGTTTTTCAAGTGTCGATTTAAATATCTTACCAGTCGGATTTGGATGTGGTTATCAGTGATGGGATCTGGTTTCTATATAGGTGGTTCTTATATATAGGTTACGACGACAACACACCAGGGGGCGTTGCAGTAAACATTTGTCTGTAGAAAGTAAAACTAATAGTTCTTTTCGGATGCGGCTTTCAATAATGGGTTTGTGAGTGTGTATTTTTCAAAAGATGTTACGGTAGTATCTCACTAGATGACGCTGCAGCTATATATTTTATTTAAGCTTCTACATATTAAAACATGTATATAAGTCGATAGTGGTGTATTTCGATGGAGCATGATGATACAGAAACTCTAAAAAAATTGTATAAAAAAATTATAACATCCTCTTCATCCACAGTTTAAACGCAAAATATGAATACGTAGCTAAGGACGTTTTTAGCGGTTATTTGTTATAGCGGCAACAGATATAAATTATCTGTAAAAAATTCAACAGTCTAGCTATCACGGTGAATGACATACAGCCTGGTGAAAGACAGACGGACAGAGGGATAGGTGGACAGACTGACAGTGGAGTTTTATTCGTTTTTACCCTTTGGGTACGGAACCCTAAGAAGCAGTATACAGTATGAAGACTACACACAGAACTAAAACTTAAAAAATATACTTAAATAAAATTCTTTTATATACTGGTATACACATACATAGTCATACATATATCCTCTATATACTCGTATGTATGACTGTTGGTTACGGCAACAGTGTGGCGAGTTCAATAGTTCTTGCCATGAAAAAAAAATACCCAACATGCGTAAAAAGTATCCGCTTCAATAAACATTTAGTAGAACAAACCAAAAAATAAAAAAAAACAAAATCAGAAATATTTTGTTTGACTTTATTTATTTACATTACGAACGGGTAAACTCAGGTACAAAAATAAATAATTATTTTATAAATTATTAACAGTCACTTGTTACATGTGGACGCTGGCTGGTTTCTCGGTGGCTTTCATTTCTGTAAACAAAAATAGTTGTGTAAATATTGAAATGCTTAAACAGCAAAACATTCGTTTAACAATTCGAAATCACTAAATGGATCTCCTTTTTAAATAATAAAATGACGTGGCACTGAAGGAAATTTTGAGGTCTGATTGAGACTCATTTACGCAGGCAAAGTTTCTGTTCATGAATTTAATAAATTAATGAATAAAAACTATGATAGGTAGATAACGTGCCTTGGTTGATTGCACTTGAACAATGAACTGGTCTATACTCCTACTTTAGATAACATACAAACAAACGTTGCTTCACACGTGGATTTAGTTGGTGAGATTGAAGATATCATTGAAGTATGAAATGTCTATCAACTGACTGAGATGAACATATATAAGTTAGTCGATATCCACACTATTTCATTGAAACGCAAGGATAGATGTACACTAGAAATAAGTGTGAACGTGATACCTACTCGCTGGAACCATACTGGTTGTACCACATTTCATAAAAGGCCTATTGTGCAATATTTTTAAACAAGTCCAAACTTATTTACTACTTATTTACATTAAGCAAAAGTGGCCTTAGTAGTAGAACCATGATGTATTCCATGTCCTTCAAAGTTATTTCCATGCAGGAATATCAGATTATCACTAACCTGTATCAGTTTCCTCAGGATCATTCCAAGGCTGTCTCTCTGAAGTGGTGAATAATATAAAGAAGAGGTTCGTAAAGAAATATACTCCAGATGCTAAGAAGAACACCTTGCGCCATTCAAATGGATCCGTCTGTAAAATAATATGAATATCAAGATTTATCTCCTGTCCTCGATTTCTCCTGTCCGATTCGAATTGCTGGACACAGGTATCCAGTATTGGGAGATTTTTTTTATCAGTCTAAAGTAGCAAACGAGCATACAGTCCACCTGATGGTAAGTGATTACTACAGTCCATGGACATCTGTAAGTAACTTTATATAGAACAGGGGTTCTATCTGAAGTTGATCACAGATGCGTTGCTACTCCCGTGTACTAAGACGATTTTGAACGATAGAACGAAGCTCAAGCTCAAAGATTTAAAATCATCTGACATGTGTTGGAGGATTGTAAAAGGATAACACGGGACAAGTAAAAGACCAAAAAATCCGCTTTTCTGTAAAATTGCATCGATTTGGTTTATAGACCCGACTAAATATTTTGAAAAAATACATGTAGAAACTTTTTTAAAGCCCGTAACATCGCGTGTCACCAGTAGTAATCTCCTGTCATGGCAACATGTTAGCACTAGCTTCATAATTGCGACTTACAAGTTACAATGACATGACAACTTGGATATTTTAGAAACTTATCTCATTTCCTGTTCTGGCTCCAATATTCAGTGTATGGCAGTATTTGTTGTTTAATATATTTTTTTACGAAAGTTATTTAACTAGAATTCATTGAAACTATAATGCTAAAAAAAAACAACATGTACAATACTCAATACCATCAGGATACATATTATCTGCCTACATGCTACAGTGACGTATAGGATACCATTTTTTTTGTTTTTCTAGTTGTTTCTGTGTTTGGCTTCTACCGTTGATATCTGTAATCAACCCCAGATAAGATCTTCCATGAGGTTGGCCACAGATGCGTTGATACTCCTAAGGACTACGTTGCAACGCCTCAGATAAGTAAATGTCTCCCTAAAATTAAAAACTTCTTCGACTTTACAATATATTAAAGATTACATACCTCATCTTGAATGATAAAGCCGCAAACCAGAGGCGCGATGATGGAGATGATGTTCGCGACGAAATTGGAGATACCCATGAGGGAGGCACTGAAGTTGGGTGCTATGTCGATGGAAACCAACTGAAAAATAATAATGAAATTTAACATAAACTTGTTGTTCCCCTGCTGAGCACATTGCCTCTGCTAAGAGATGCTTCAGCCCAATACCAAAACCTTTCAATAACGAGCGAGGGATGCTCTGAATAATGGACAGTGTTCACGAATGTGAGCTTTTTTGAATATTGAAAATGAACGAATTCGAGGACACACACATTTCACAAAAGTAATATTTCATGAAATTTTATGTTTTGGCCTCTAATTGGCGCAACGTATTTGAACTGTGATATTTATAAATACATTTTCAGAAAACATTTATCTACATTTATCTGTGTCAATATTTTTTTATATTATTGTTTAGGTAAATAAGTTTTGTTACCTGTCAAAACATACTTGGTAAATTGTTTGTGTTGGCAAATAAATTTTCTTGTGTATAAGTTTTCAAATTAAATTATTAGATAACTCCTGTTTGTGCACAAGGTCCCATTGTAAATTTTAAAAGTTTCACGGCACCGCCAAAAAAAGGTTAATAAGTATTAACTAGCATCAGTTAGTTACAGTTAATTAAAATTATGATGCTAGCAGTGAAGCTGGAAAGTTTTACCATTCTCTCACAAAACATAAAACTTTTTTGAATGTATACTTGAATATAAATTTATAACGAAGAAAATATTTTCTTACCAGATATCCCGTATATTGTCCAGAGTTAATACCCACAGTTAGTGTGAGCATGACCACTGCGAAGATCATGTTGCCCACAGGGGAGTAGGAAAGTCCTATCAGCGCTATAGCTGGGCCCCAAAGACCTGGAATATTAATATGACTATTATCATTACGTTTGATAATTCTAAACTGAAAACTAAATAATAATGATTCCAAAAAAAACTTGAGAATAATAACCGGTGACCACTGATTCGACACAAATAAACAACTGCATAACTTGCGCATTACAATACTAAAACAAGAAATAGTCTTTTACAAACACATACAAGAAAAGAAGTAACCGTCATCTAAATAGTTTGGCCAATGTCTTGATGGAAGATAACACTACAACTCGTAGACTGACACGGAAGATGCCCCACATACAAATTGTGAAAATGAAATGGAGTAGAAGGTTACACAGGTTGCAAAACGAGCATGTCAACAAATCCAAACAACTCACTGATAAATGTCCCTGTGGTGGTAGATTACGGTAGTACGATGTAATGAGAGACAAAAAAATGGTTGTCTGCAAAGTCAGTTTACGGACGATAGTTTTACGTGAACACGTTATAAAGAAACATTGATGAAAAATTGCATACATACATGAATTAAATTGAATTATTATCACTGAATTATCATTATTTTGTATAATATAAAGGAGTTAATTTTAAAGGGAGCTAATTTAAAATTGTAATTTTCGATAAATTAACATTTATTTACAACTCGTTAATTATTTTTTTTTCCGTGCTCTCGCTTGCACAGTCAGACTCAGACGTAACGTGACATTTTTTCGTGTATGCAGCCAGTGTTCATCAATTTCTAAGACGTTATCGCATCAACAAATATAATAGCGGTGATAGAGATTAAATGATAATGAGATTTGCAGATGTAAAACTAAAACTACTTACCAATAGAATTAAACAATTTCCTTGAGTTTGTAACACTCAGCCAACGTTTCCTAATGATCAAATCCGTCATGGCTCCCATTGGAAAACTTAGAGCGTACATCGCTAAATAGGGTAGAGAAGAAAGAATGCCGTTCTGAAAAGTAAATTTAGATTTTTTGTCGATTTCATCATTTTGTCATTGTTCTTTGTAGGATATGAAAAGTCGTTCCTTAATTTATAAATCTTAGGTTGTGTTATTAATTGCAAATAAAATACATTTACACGGCATTGCACCGTGTATATCTACAATGTAAATCGTAAAATTTTACGACGTCATCAGATAAGTGATACAAAATTTGCGTTATTTATTTGAAAGTAATTAAAGTCGTTGATGAAAATGTACGTATATACATACACTGAGGTACATCCAGGTAAAAGATAAAACCTATCTTTATCTCAGGATTGCATCACCAATTTTGACGGCGCCGTAATTTTTTACGTTACTGACGTAGATTTTGTCGTCATGTCATCGTAACGATAAAGGACGTGGAAACATGCCACGAATTGACGCCTTAACGTTTATATGTGTAAGTCCTAATTTATTAACTGACTAGCAGACACGTGCCCACCTCGTTGGTCTAAAAAAATGGTAGGTTTCTGTATCCCCATTTTACCATTTGGGTACGGAACCCTAAAAAGCATCTAAGAGAAAAATCACCCGACAGATTACGACGTGATCCAGGTTACATCTATCATCAACAAATTATCCCACTGCTAAGCACTCACAGAATGAGAGAGTTCTAGGCCATAGTGCACCGCGCTGGCCAAGTGCGAATTGATAGGCTTCACGCACCTTACAGAACCCCTTTTTTAGAGAACTCTCGCACTTCCAAAATATATAAAGTAAAAGAGAAACGTCACGTGCTTTAGACACTTGAGATGATAATCTTAGGTACTTATTTCGAAAAGTATTCATAATCTTTGATAATATGACCATTAGACGTAACCCAAGGATTTTATTATTTTTTAAATGCAAAAAGTATCTTTTGTGACTTCAATATAAAGGGTAGACCTATATATGTCTTTGCTCACTTATTTGTAGATATTATTAAGCTCAACAACTTTTCTCTAGAGCTCAATAATATATTATCTGTTACCGTTAAAGCAGCGTTCGAAAGAAATGTATTAATTTGTCCGTTTTTTCTCCGCCTTTCGTTACAAATTTACTCCGATTTTGCAGGTGGTAGAACCAATGTACTTCGACCGGGGAACTACCCCCGCCACACCTATTTCTAGTGTGAAGTAGATCGTGTGTTTCGGTGCAAGGGTGTGATTGCCGGCTCATTTATATATGAGGCGACCATCATAATCCTCAGGAGTAGCGAGGTATCTGTGATCGACTTCAGATAGAACCCTGTTCTTTATGATGTTGCTCACAGGTGTCCATGGGTAGCAGTAACCATTTACCATCATGTGGCCTGCAGGCTCGGTTGTTACTACATTCTCATAAAAAAAAAACAATTCGACTTTCACATAAAACACTTTTCATTTACCAGGACAATATATATATAGCCTATGTTACTCAGGAATAATGTAGCTTTCTATCGGTGAAAGAATTTTCAAAATCGGTTTAGTAGATGAGATAGTCCTACAAACCCACAAACTTACAAAATTTATCTCTTTAGAATATTTAGTGTAGATGAGCAGCCGGTCGAGTGATATAGGCATCTCATAGTAAGAACGCTGGCTCGCCGAAATTTAAATGTTTCGCTGCTAATTACTTCTAACGGCAATATCACAAAAACTATTCATCGGATTGATATAGTGTAAAGTGCAATTTTATCTGCAAAATGCCTAAGCTAACAAACATATTCATTTGGATAAGGATTAATACTGAACTAAAGAAAACTGCTTTGAAAATCACGTTATAGTTCGTACTAATCGAAAATTATGCTTTGCATCCGAAGCGTATGTTTTAATACACTTTAAATTAATTGCATAAACGTTTAGCCGTCACTGCAATCTCATGTTTATTGATAATACTACTACAAACATAGAAACTAAAGTATAGTTACAAAAAATAAACTAAGTCTATCTCACCTGAGTCAAATTGACATCCAACACCTTCGCCATGTAAGTCGGCATTTCCGTCATGAGGGTAAAGAAGCCCCAGTTTTGGCCGCAGTGAGCTACTACAGCAGCCCAGAAGGGAAGGCAGGTCATAATCTTCATCCACGGCGTGGGGAATCTCTGGAAAAAATATCGGTTCCGAATTTTCAGTGCATGAACTAATTTACTTTAGGCGTGCATTATTAAAATTATGCTAGTAAATTTTGCGGGATGAACTTAATGTTATCTACCTGCAAGATGTGATAAATTATTTTAAACCATCGGCATATGCCGTCGGCTCGTATCAATATCTATATGCAGGGCTGAAACTCTAGGCTCAGCCTAGTATCCAAACATTTGCCCATATTTCATTCTTTATAGCGTAAAGGAGCACTAAATATTAATTTGTATTATTTCATGTTATACGCATGCAAAGTCGTGATAAAAAACTAGAAATTTCATGTAATTTTATATCTCATGTGTCTTTATAACTGCCGTAATATTTACATTATTATTTACTATTGGAAAGAAAAAGTCTATTCCTATATCAATCCATATACCTTAGATTAGTTTGACAGGCAAAAGTAGCATAAAAATGTAGATTGTAATAATGGGTGTCAAACAGCAAGATTAGATACGATGTTGTTTTTATTGAAATAAGAACCCCCGTTAAGAAAAATACTTGAATTGTCTACATATGTATTAAAAGGATCATTATTTATCAAGTAAAAAACTCAGACAGACAGAAAAACAAGTACTATTTTAATTTATAATTAACAAAATTAACATCATGTGTATGTCACTTTGCAAATTAATAGTAATCCAACGTAACCGCATATGTCAAAAGCCACTAAGGCTGTAGAACGTGTCTAAGATACGTTCAAAAACAGTACTCTCCTTCCAACTCAGTCGGGTAAAAATTAATGTTCTTTTACGCCATCAAAACGGTCGTCTGATGTTAGGGCAGTTGTTACATAGATGTTAGACATCTAAGGAATTTTGTAACTGTCAACATAACTCTCTAGGATCAGTAACTTATGGTACAGTGAAACTGGATTGGTGAACTGAAATCGTAATTATTTTTGTGTTTATTGACCTTTTGGAATTATAAAGAACAAAAAAATACCTTTTGTACTCCTACTCTTCCAAATGCAATCTGGATGTACTTTAACTCCGGTTCTGATATTATTTTAGACTCTTCAGGACTTGCGGCTCCATATATTATATAAGCCACCGTCCATATAACTCCCAAGGTTCCATTGCAGTAGAAAATGGCTTGCCAACCCCATGCTGTGGCTAGAAAACCTGATGCTATAAGCTGAAGTGCTATTCCCAATTGCCCACCTAACAAAATAAAAGAAAAACCTTAAATGTATTTACAATTTACAAACGGCAGAATAGAACCTTAATAATTATTATTTCGCATACACCAAACTTAAGATCAAAACAAGATTGGAGGTAAAATCTGTAGCGTGATTCAGAAAGGAGTAAAGCGCCATCTAGTCCCAGCGCCGACTTTCGCGTTCTTTCTTTAAAGAAGTTTTTCTTTAAAATATTATGTATTTAAGTAATTGTACAAACTTCAACACTTCAAACGATAACAGAGGTCTTTACACTCAGTTGATTATAGACTGTTTAGATATTTTTGCTGAAATAAAACTTATAAGTTTACATTAGATGTGCCCCACGGCATCACTCGCTACTATGCATAGCGCGATGTGACATAGCCTATAGCTTTCTTCTAAGTATGTGTATTTTCTCAATTAGAACCAGTAGTTCCCGAGATCAACGCGTTTATAATATTAGTATTGTTTTTATTTATACTTTTTTATTTATACCAAATTGTGTCTATCTCAATTTGGTATAAATAAAAAATATTGATTCAAATATTCCTGACAAAATCTTATTATATTATTATTATTTTAATTAAGCCTTGACTTCTAGTGACGATTATGAACTGTATTGATTTGTAGTTGTAACATAGAAGTAAATAAATGATGAAATACAATGATTTTGTAATAAAGTTTGTTGTGGATAATAACATTGATTAAATAAATAACATCATTTATACCCTAGGAAGTAACCTCAGCTGATAAACCTCAATCAGAATCAGATCATTTTATTGCGTTGTTGATATTTCTACTTAATGAAACTTCCGGTAGCATTCGGAAGTTTCCGAATAAACTTATTTTTCACATAGTCCCCGTGAATGTTCCAAAAAAAATGTTGAGTAAAAATATCTTGTAGCGGAAAAATAGTTTGTAACTTAAGTATTTCAAGTGTAGTAGTTAGTAGTTTTCAAACTCACAATAAATGTTTCTTGATATTTGTTAAGTAGTTTCTCGTGAAGGAATAAAACCTAACGACTCTGAGTCTAGACTCTAGGTTATGGCTATAGCTATGGTATTGGTGTCTACTGCATGTCGTTTTATATGTTTTCTGGTAACAAACTTATCGCCAAAATCGGTAATATTTTAGTTACAATACAATTGAATTACGAATGATTTTTAACTCACTTTCTGGTACCAACTTATTCACCGGATATTGCCTATAATTTCAAAACTATAAATTTTAATTTTGAATAACCCTGGGTTTTATTGTAGAAGTCTAGAAAGGTATCAAATTATATGCTTCTCAAGTTACAATACAGTTTGAAGAAGGTCGTGGACAGAAACATTTCAATTCTTTGCGAAACTTTTAAACTAACATAGCCGAGGAAGCTTCCCAAGAAACGAGCACAAGCAAAACGCAATTTGTAAATACACTTGAACGAGTCAAGCTCATTACAGACAAACTTCTCACAGCGAAGAAACATCTCATGACAGTAACTGCTTTAGTTGCATTCATGAAACTTGTCAACATTGAAACTTAAGAAAAATGTTTAATTTTAAAGTGGATATACCTAATGTTAATAGATTCTAACGGCGTATTTGATGGTCTGATAAAAGTGTTCTTATTATATGTTAGAAGTAGCTAAGAAGCGTGCTACCACGTGTTAAATAGCCACTGTTTCCCACAGACTTTCAGGATTATAAGTCTACTACTTCTGAAATCGACCACAGTTTGTTTGAACGCGCTTATATTAGTAACTCCTAGTTTCAATTGAAAAAATAGTTTTGTGTTTAATAGTCCATTTATTGAGAAAGGCTATAGACTTATAGGCAGGTGGCCTTTATCAGTCATCGTCTCTATCTCAAGTGGGCGAGGATGTTACGGGCTAGGAGAATTACGACTCTTCTTAATAACACTCACTTTAATAATTAACTGTAGTAACTAACAGCGGAACTTACGTTAGTACAACTTGTATAAACGTAGACGAACGCTCCGCTGAGTACGTATAGGCGGTCGCTCGTCCAACAGAGTAATGAATCCGACTCACTCAGTCGATTCACTTTTATACTTTCTGATCACCCGACCTAAGCTCCGCCCATACCACTCAGCGTTGCGTAAAGAGAAGGCAGGTGCTGCCATACCTCTTGACCACGTTAATACATTACAAACAATAAAACCAGATGGCACTAATCATAAAATAGGGATTGTTTCTATATCAGGTACAGGCAGGTACAGCCACCTGTTAACCATCTGTCAGCTGCCGTCAGACTTTATAACATCACGGTATATTTGTTTATTCCTTACGTAGTAAATACAACGTCTAAATTTTATGCTATAATGAGAAATCATACTTTACGTAATCGTGGTTGTAAGACCAACTATTATACGATGGTCTTTAATAAAAAAATATAGTTTATACATCTCAATATAAAAATAAAAAACAGGAACAAAGAAATACTGTACAAACCGGCATAGATAATAGTACTGAGTGTGCCCCTTTCTTCTAGCGGTATCCACTGGCTAACTAAATGGTGCATTGACGGGTAGACAAACGCTTGCGTCAATCCTTGTAGAATTCGACAACCACACACAAATTTCCAGCCACCCTTAAATAAAAAATAAAATAAAATAGATTGCGTTTGTTTGTTTGACAGAACAATGTACTATGTACTGTGTACATACCATACCAACATGTACTTAAATTATTTTTTACTTATTTATGACATAGAAGTCGGTTTCTATATTTTATCAAATATGTTTTTTTGATTTAGATTGAACCTACGATTCAAATGTGAAGTTTACTACTTGCCATCAGGTAGCCCGTCTGCCTTACGTTAGGTTTAATTACTTATATGAAAAATGGCTTGTACAAGGTACTCACAATGTCAGCCCCAATAGGCATAAATAGTGATAACAGCGCGTTGACGCCAACAGATATGGTTATGAGAACCTTGCCACCGAATCTCCGCGCCAGGATCCCGCCAGGAATCTGCAGGATCACATAACCCCAGAAGAACGATGATAGGATCAAGGATTGGACGCTATAGCTCCAATCGAAGTACTGGAAATAAATAACGGCTATAAGTTTGAGGTCATAATTATCTTATAATTTAAATAATGAGTATACTGCTCCACCAAGCTAACTAGACGAACGGCAGGAATGCGGTTTTCCTTCCCGGTCCCGTCTTATGCCCCGCTCTCGTCATAGTACCGTTCGCAACTAAACTTGGTAATCTATTATGATTTACTATTAATTAAATAAGTAAGCAAAATGAATTTGTAAAAAAACGTTGTTAACGTTACACGTTAAGTATAAATTAAAAAGACAGAAAACATATTGAAATTTACATTTTATTGAACTCAACATTTCATAAAAAACATTATTGCAATTTTTTTCTCATCAGTACCTACTTGCGAGCTTGCGAGTGACGTCACGTTTGACATTCGTCTAGTTAGCTTGGTCGGCTTGTACATAATTTATTCTCAAAAAGTGCGTGAAGTCAATTCGTATTTGGCCAGCGCGGTGAACCATACCCTCAAATTATCTGAATCTGAGAGAATATCCGTGCTCAGTATGGAAAGATTCAGAAAAATCTAAAGATCCGATAGTTTACGACTTCCATGAGAACCTGAAATTTTATTATACTAGAACTTGAAATCCTATAAAACTTACTCTAAATGGTCTAATTTATTAGTGCTTGTAATTATAGTCTCGTGAAAAAAGAAGGAAGAATAAGCCATACATATAATAATGCACAATACTGGATAGATTATTCCATCACCTCAAAGGAATAAGAGAAATAAAAATATTTTTTTGATAAATTACCAACTTTACATTGGAAAGAATCTAAGGTCTCAATAGAAAGTAAAGGCGGATCCTTATCATTGTATACTTTGTGTAAGTATTCTTGATAGTTATTTATCATACATCTATTGCAAATCAGATTTATAGAGAAAAATATATAGAAAATGAATTTAGTGCTTTTGTGGCTCCATGGCGATAGTATCAACTGTATAGACTTAATATTAATTGTAAAGATCTGCCTCAATAATATGATCAATTTCAACTTATATTAGTCGTCAGTCAGTCTTAGGCCTCATTTACGGAGACGCGGCGCGTCGTGCGTGGCGTGTGACGTGACGTCTCGCGGAGCGTCGGTCGTTTTTTCTGTTTACGGAGCAGCGGCGCGTGAAGCGGCTAGTATCATCGCACGCGTGAACACAAACTT
>DWNE01007565.1:0-12151 GCA_018249875.1 Cecropterus toxeus | reverse complement strand
ACTAACTTCAGACTGTCACATTTATCTGTCGGTGTGCGCGCGCATCGTAAAAATTCACTCTCATCATTTTTCCCAATAGCGCCAAAAGAAGTGTAACTTCAAAAATAATGATACAAACTCATATTAAGAGCTCGTAACTAAAATTGGAAAAACATTAATTAACATATGACCCACTACTAATTCCCGCGGATCAGTGACCACACTCCTCCCACTTCTGGCCATATGTGGTTATAAATCTATGCCATACTATCTGTGTTCCAAATTTCACCGAAATCCGACCAGCAGTTTTTGCCAGCAACAAACATACATACGTACGCACAAATTTCGCATTTATATTATTTATATTTGTTATTAATATTATAAAGCAGTAGAGTTTGTTTGGTCGAAGGCGCTGATCTCAGGAACTACTGGTTCGAATTGAAAAAATATTTTTGTATTTAATAGTAAATTTATCGAGGAAGGCTTTAAGCTATATAACATCACTATGTTTCTTTGTTTTTAGTAGATTATTATCTAATAAACGCGGGTGAAACTGCGTGGCTCAGCTAGTTATTTATCCTTATTAAGTAAGATTGTAAAACTTAAATGTATATTATAATTGCATGAATAATTTGTGAAACATGATTTTTAAGTGATCTGTTTTTCTGGCTTTTTTGTTTATAAATGGCTATGACATCACCGAATATAGAAGTTGTTAAACCCCAAGCAGAATCTATGAATCATTTGGAAAATATTCATTAGTAAATACAATTATAGGTAGATGAACTGACGGATGTTTTATGGACATTAAAGTTTACATCAGAAACCATTTGCTATTCAGTTTTTTAATGTATAACTAGACATGCCACACCGTTTTGGCCGCGTTTAAAAAATGTATTATAATTATCAGCTGTAATAACTTTTAATAAAGTAGATTGATTTGAGGAAAATATTACCTAAAGCTATGGTCTAAAAATTCTTATTCCTAATCCTTCAAATTAAATGCTGTAGTTTTGATTTTACGCGATCTCAAACACGCAGACATACAAACATACAAAAATTATAGTAATAACTTATTTTTCATTACTACATTTTTTTTTTGCAAACACATGCGATATACAGACAAGAAGAAATTTCAATTTTACTACATACATGGGAAATATCTAAAAAGAGGTAACTTAAGTTATAATTAAGTAAAACGAAATTATAACTTAAGAGATACTAAAATACATACAATTTCAAAAAATACATGTAGGTACTCTCGATCAAACTTCGAACCTCCGAGTTTCTATTAGGTTATATTTTTTACTAATTCAATGCACACATAAATATAATTACCTAATTCACAATTAGAAAATAAGCGAATTTAAAATAATTAAATTAATTCACGTATGTTAAATATAGATATAGGAGGTTAACGATATTTCATCAATTCGATAATAATTTATATTCATAGTGCTGTACTCTTGACTCCATAATCAGATCTTTAATAGAATTACCTAATATGGCGTAATACATTACACTATGTGGTAATATGTTTTAACATTTTGTGTATTTTATGGTACATGCATTTCCTGCAATGTCCATAATTAAATTTTATTTACATAAGACATTACAATATATTACTCAAATACATTTCGATAACTTTATAAGCTTAGATAGATAAAGCTCTTGCAAAAGGTGTTTAGTAAAAGGAATGTAAAAGCCTTTTACATTTACATTTACCATATTTGCTACTGGAAATAATTATATTATTCATATATAGTTGATTAATTTGATTAAAGTTGACTAATATAAATGAATGAGGAAGGAATTAAGATTTAATTTAGGGCTCCCTTTATTGTGCCTTTAAGCAATAAACAAAAATTATATTTAGGTAATTTTAAATGTATTCATATATAAAAAGTTAAAATCATAACGACTTTAAGAATTTTTAAAATAAAGTAATATTAAATAAAATGTAAAATGCATCTGAATTACATTTTTTTTGCGAAATACGCATCAAACAATTATGCATTTAGTAATAAAAAATGTTTATTGAACATATTTTAATGCTCAATGTATTCGTGTTTCGCATAATTCATTTTTGAGAACGCACAAGTTCAAAAAATAGAGCATTGCAAAACGATCTAAAGTAATACCACTTTTATATAAGACTATATTTAAACTAGAAGTTGTTATTATGACAGAAATTAATGTATCGCAACTTAATTTACATATTACGAAATATGTATAAAATAATAGCAGATACTTAGTGCATAATTTAATCGGACACAATTTAGTCAAATAGAGAAGTTGTAAAATGTAGAATTTAATTCCTGTTTAAATATTTGAAGTTTTAAAACGCCGCGAATGTAACTTGGTATGTTAATATGGAATGTAGGTGCAATTTAAAATGTTGAAACAAATTACAATATTTTAATGAGTATTGTACGTGTAAGAAGATATTATCGGTTCATTTAAGCGAACCTATCTATTGTACTTATAAAGACTACTTCCTCACGACGTTTTTCTTACTAGCACTGATGGATTCGTCATCCATCAAGTCATTGACACCGCTGCATCGAACGCCAATATACTGGGAGATGATGAGATCGCAAGCGTTCAATCAACTCTCTCGGTGCATCCACCTAATCAGAGTAATTCACCCATGCGAATGTGATGGCCGCAACCACGGGCGCCGTAACGCAAGTGACGGAAAACGCTTCCGTTTAAATAAACAAATCATTTTTATCCAACGTTATTAAAACCATACGTTTACTCGCTTCCAACGCTTGGCAACATCTAACCTTTGTTACGTCAACAGCTGAATGATCTATCAAAAATATACTCACACCACTTAACACTCCATGAACACATATTAAACGATAACGCACACCTATAAAACACTCGAGCCGGACTGACAAACAAACTCTACTGGGAATCTGTTCGCCTAGTACTCCAAACATAGAAACAGCTCACGAACAAAACGTCAACGCTTGCTTTTCATATGTGGAAAATCGTACACAAACAGAATTTACCTACACAAGTCGCATGGTCTCATTCGCTATTCGTGTCTATGTTTAGGGACCGTGTGTGCAGAGAAAATCTTTTCCCCATACATAAGAGCACTTGTACGCGTTTATATATGTATACATAAGTGGCAGTATCTCATAGCAAAGGAACGCGTGTTAATAGCAAAGCTGTGTTTCCGCATAGGCGGTTCTTAGAGGCAACGAACACAAGCGGGTGAGCCGTGCCCCCGTGTGAACACGGGAGCGTCAACCTTACGAATTAGAAAAAAGTCGCTTAACGCCACTTGTTACTTTACTGATGCTTCTAAATAAATCGTCTCTAGAATTTGTAATTCGATCATGAATATTATACTCGAATGTAACAACTAATTTACCATAAACTAAATTGAAAATTGACGTCATATATTTTGGAATAATTTTAGAGAATAACAAAAGCAACAAATATTATGTAGAATAGAAATGGAATGCGTCAAAATGTCGTCAGCGGCTGTGATTGTGACGCGCATACACGCGCTCACGCACACTTGTTAATTTGCTCACATAGTAAGAAGTTCTCTATGAGGTACACAGCGAAACTAGGTATGTCATAAGTTAGCCTCTTGCGATCTCTTCTAGCCTAGTACCTCGTCTCCTCGTAATAAGCTGAAGATAAACTCGCTTTTCTTGATCTTGCAAAAGGAACACATTATTCATTATCTAACTTCCGCGTTTGCATTCGATTTCAGAATTTAGTATGATATTTATGAAACACGTAAATACATTAGTTACAAAATTTTCAGGTTATATAATATAATACACAAAAATGATTGTTTTATTCAATATGTCTTTATTATAAACGAAACGATTTCGTAAAGTTTATGATAATTACAATTAAGTGTCTGACAAATCGTGGAAAATCTACTAATCTTCGTTACCTCACACAAGCGCAATGTTTTCTCATTCAAGCGAGTGTTTGTTCGCGCGCGTTAATCGTAGGAACGCTCCGCGTGATTTATGATCTCCTGGTACCAAGTGTTCTAGTTGACGATCCGAGCGATCACGGGATTACTTAAGAACAATTTCGTGGAAGCTTTAATTTAGTCTAACTTTAATTCAGTCACATGAACGTACTTAAAATTGATAAAGGTCCCAAACTAAAAATAAACATGCAACGCCATCTGTTGTCGACTAGCGGCAGACCCGTATTTATTTATGGCTCGAAGGAATATAAAAGTTGAATATAAATGGTAGAGGATGCGTACAATTTGAGGGATTATTTAAGGCAATGTGTCGCCAGGTTTAATTGAACAATGACAGGTGCACAGGGCCTACTTTTAGCCAAGGATGACCACTGAAGGCCGGTGCGCGTCGAGGCAAATGGCGGTAAATATTGGATACTTTTTGCCGCAGGACGCACGCAAGATACACTTAGCATTTGTATTATAATTAGTGTCTCTATCAGTAGATTGTAATTGGATGTCGTATGTCGGAGTAATTCGTTTCTTATTCACAGCAAATTAAATTTTATAGTTCAAGTCAAATGAAGTAGGTAAATAAACTTAAGATATATTTTATGGTGTATATTTTTCATGAGTCGCAATATATACCTTTATAGATAGAATATGTGCAGGCATAGGTAATTAATTTAGAGATTTATAATAATAAATAAATTATATATTATGAGGATAAAAGGTATTTAATACATTAAATCATTTGTATTTAAATTTTTATTCACGTATACGCGAGCAAACATAATTTAAGTTGACGATAAAGATTGTTATAACGACATCTGAAATAAGGAAGACACTGCGTCAAAGCATCCTTTTTTATAAAAAAATGTAATGTCGGTTCTCATCACATTAAAAAGGGGCCCGCACACTAAAACCATTACAATAGCGCAACACATAAACAATTAAAGAACAATAATCTTGCGCAAACAGAAAGGAAATATCTTTGGAAACAAACGAACATTTTTTGCAACTCTTGTAATTCTTAAAAAATTAAAGTTTCGCAAAAAATTAAAACTTGTAACGACTTGCAATAAAACTATGCATTCAGGTGGTCGCAATGATTTTTTACGCCAAATATCTTTTATGAATAGATATTATTGTTTTGTCTTTGGCAAAGGCACGCCGCTCAAAATGTGTTCAAATTGGCACTGCGCTATGCTTACAATAATTATTATTAGCATAAAAATTCATTGCGTAATTTTATAATCTACATTCATTACTGCAAAGTAGCGAAACAATTACTTTTTCACCTTTGAAGTGTATAATAAACTTTTTATTTTCTATATCAAACATTTCAACGCTTGTTCATATTGTATGCACATAATTCCGCATATGCATCACCGCATATGGTTAAAAAACTGTATAAAGTTGACACAAAGCAATTTTATAGTAATTATAAAATTTTCGCGGTGGCACGGTCTTATTTTAACTAGAGCACGTTAGGGGTATAAATAAAAAGAAATATGCAAACACCAGTCGACCACCTGACGTTTTACACAATATATTGGCCATTGAAAAACCAGTCAAGCTTAGATGGTTTTATCTTACACCGGGTTATGTGGTCACTAAAGGAGAATATTCTTCGATGGACAAAAATCATTTTTCCCTATACACTTTTGTACTTAAACAAAATATTTTTCTTGATTACACAACCATATTTTTGTCTATGTTAAGTGCCTACTGACACCTACATTTTTAATCAGACAGAAATAAGTATATAAGTATTAGCTGGAAGAGTGGTCAGAGACGCCTTACGCTATCAATCTTTAAACCAACGCAGCATTTAACACTCCATTTACTCGTAGTACGCATTAGAAAATGATTCTACCACCTTTAATTTATAAGGATAAATAGGTTACATAATATGTAACCTATAATAATACTGCGTCAATATTAATGATTATTTATTAATATAATCTTTTATTAATATTTCTTTTTCTTCTTTCCAGATGCCTGCAACAGTTTTCTGCTTCACACAACTCCAGTCTCTGAAACTTCGAAAACCCCTTTTCAAATTATAATTAATACTCACTAGTTTAAGTTACTAATTGACTGATAATTATTTCTCGTAAATATGCACATATCTTTCATGCATTTGTATTTTTACATAAATTATTTACTTAAAAGTAAGACGATGCGACTTTGCTGATGAAAGAGATTACTTTTGATTGTGAGTTAAAAAAGCGTGTGTGTTTATTAAAGAGATATAAAAGAAGTTATACTTCTTTATGATTAATGAAAGTTTTTTGAATAAAAATATACTAATTGTTATTAATTGGGCGTTTTAATACGAACTTAACGTAATTTCGGCCTCTGCTAAAAATAAATACTGATCTGTTTTCCCAAACGTTAATCTTTGGAAGTGTCTTCGAATGTTCCAATTTTATTTTTATCCTTAAGTAAATTTTACAATATATTTTTAAAGTAAGATCATCAACAACAAAATTGTAAAATCAATTATTCATTGCAACTGCATTAACAACAAAATTGTAAAATCAATTATTCATTGTAACTACATTAACAACAAACTTGTAAAATCAATTATTTCATTTATTGATTGTAATATTTTTTGTCAGCGAAGAATCATCACGTATAAGATTAAGAGAATAAAATGACAAGCAAAAAGAGGCAAAAGGGTATTTTGAATGGTTTTCTTCATTTCATTGTATATTTTCAGAGGAACCTTCAAAATTGACCGCTTAGAGATGAAATATTTAGTTGTAAGAATGTTTTATTGTTTAGATTTCATCTATTATATTATGTACGTAACTTTCCACATAATTCGAGTTACCATTAACCTTCCGCTTCACGAAATGTAAATACAGGGGGTGTTCCACTAAATTGTCCCAACGACTATAGTTGAGTCTCAGTTACAATGTCTTTTAAATCGTGATTTAGACTATAATCGTTTTGATCATTAAGTGGAACACGGGGAAGTCTACATTTTAATGGGAAAGGTGGTGGCTAAAATCTTCACCAAGATTTAACTTTTCTACGTCTTTTTAGAAGATTCTTCGACTATTATGAAGGGATATATACACTAAAATATTTCTACAAATGTGTCAGACCACCTTTCCCATTATGCTTTTTAATTAATCTTTTTAAACTGAGCATTGAACTCTAGAGTGAATGATAATGGAATCCAGTTTTCTGTATAGATAAGACTGCATAAATACTAACTGCTTAAAATAACGTTGAGGACGCACTAGGTATAACAAATAAACATATTGAAATAAGCAGTAACATGCGAATTTATAGGTTTTTTAATTAAAGGTCAACGAACTTAGAAGTTATGTCTTAAATTTCATATTTCAGGTCAATAAAGATGAGTAAAATGTTTAGCTCAAGAAAACTCACTTTACTCATGTTGGCTAATATTATAATGCATTCTGGCTAATGCAACGCGGCTGACGCAATTTGGCTGCCATAGCGTGGCCGCCATAGTTTGGCTCCCGCAACCTGGCTGCCTCATTCTGGTTGCCGCATTCTGGCTGCCGCAACTTACTGTTATAATCATCTAATGTGTCCTTAACAAAACTTCAGTGTTGCCAATTAAGACTGAATAACAATCGAATTAGTGTAACGCGATTTCTACTTCGCCTTTTTAAAGCCCAGAAAGGATCCCACCCTAGCGTATTAAAAAGTATATTTGTAATTAATTATTGCATAGATTTAGGGGATAATAAAGATGTTTTATATTAAAAATTGTTTTATTAATGACCTATTCCTTAGATACACACAAAGAGACGAACAGATACAAAACAAAATCAAAACGATATGATGTGAATTATATCATGAAAATTATAAAATAATATAAGTGAACGTTTATTTTTATTTTACTTCATTTTAACAAGTTTTTGTACATGTTATAGTATAAAAAAATACAGTCATTACAAATAATATAGCACAATACATCAATAAAACCACAATATAAGTTTATATCTCATCAGTGTTGCCATATTTTTAATAAATCGTACATATTCGTTGCAACGTTCATGCATGATAGCTTTACTATAAGTCTCCGTAACGCTTAGGTGATAACGAAAAGTCACTTACTTCAACTTTGATTACTTTGCCACAAAAAGTAACGAAATAACACTTATAAGGGACAGTATTATCAACCCTATATTGTCCATTGGCTGGAAACGAGTCTGTCAGAGCGAAAAGGACTTAGGCAATAGTTTACCACACATCCTTGGAAAGTTTTATTTACGGAATGCTTATACGACTCTTCCTTTATCATTAAAATTCATTTGACGATCCACGTGGCCGACCGGTCTCCATACCGGAGTGGGTCCTGGGTTCGATTCCCGGCCAGGCAGAAATATTAATGATGAGTTTAGATTTTTGTTCTGGGTCTGGGTGTTTGTGTGTCCATAGTACCCAAGACACAGGAGAAAATCCTAGTGTGGAGCTATGAGTATGGAAAGCGTGTTTTTTAAAGTAAATAACAAAAAATACATATAAAATTCCAAACTCCCAAGCTGTCACAAAATAATTCTTCTTTCCAGGGGATTATCAACCCTTTTTAATTACATAAAATTCCAAATTTGACTACGTTATCTAAAACACTTTGCATAACAAGTAAAATGGACAAAAATAAATAACATGTATTGAAAAAAGAGAATTTGCAATTTTCTTATCTAAATTGCGTCTGTTTAATACCAACGTTTGTACAAAACGTCGTAAAGTTCATTATGCTCTATTTTCATTGTTTTGGAAATACATCTAAACATAGGAAACAAGTTATTTTATTACTATTTACTAACTACAATAAATACATTAGTTAATAATGTAAATATTTATAAATTTATTTTATTTTAAGTGTTTAATTACGTAATCAAATATAAAAGTAAATAAAATGTTAACCATATAATAATTATCGGGATTTCTAATATAATCTAAAGATTTTTTAATATATGTAATTTGCGAGTAGCAAAAGGAACATGTAGTCCATTTGAAGGTCTGGCTACGGCTACCCATGAATTTGACGGAATGTAACATATGACACATCATTAGAATCACCTCAGTTTGGAGAGTTAGGCTATATAATTTTCAAAAATGACACCTGCAAATAGTTGAGCGACGAATTTTTTATTTCCTTGACTATATTCGCGATACCTTATTAAATCTATCATTAAAAAACATTTTAGACAGTTGGGTTTTTTCTTCTTATATTTTTAACAATGTTACTAGTTTTTGAAACTATTTAGAACTACTTTTGACCCGTTAATATACACATATTTGTTAAATGATAAATAAATAATAACTCAAAATCTATCTGAGCTAGATGCGTTAAACTTGGTACCTACATGTCTATTGTTTTTAAATCACATAAAGACGTAGACAATAAATAGCTTACTTATATTGTAAATGCATTAAGTTACAATTTATCTGTGTTTGTTCTCTTTCGACGACCCGCGTGGCCGAGCGGTCACCATACCGGTCTGACGCGCAATGGCTCCCGGGTTCGATTCCAGGCCAGACAGAAATATGAATGATGAGTTTGGATTTCTGTTCTGGGTCTGGGTGTTTGTGTATTCGTCTTTGCGTGTCCATGGTATCCACGACATAGGAGAAAATCCTAGTGTGAGGCTATGAGTGTAGCGAGCGTGTTTGTAGGTACTAAAAATATACGTGATATATGGGGAGGGGGTACTCATAAACCTATAACCAAGAAGGAAGGGGGGTTAAAATGCCAAAAAACATCACATGATTAATGGATGGTCCCTAATATCTAACTGATATTATAAATGCCTTTAGTGAGAATTTATCTTTCTTTTTTTATTCAGGCAAAAAGTACCGGCTAGATTTCGCTGGAATTTGGCAGACAGATTTTTATGACCTACTTAAATTAAAACGTAGGATACTCATTATCGTAAACCTGAAAAACGAGGGGAGCTTATTCTTAAATAAGCTAGAACATATAAGGTAATTAATCTTAAATTAATGAGTGGAATTAAACAAGTAAAGGGTTTCGAGCTAATTGGTTATACAGGTGTTTTTGGTTCATAAGAAATTAATGATCCGCATATGGACACAGGTGGTTTATGTTGTTTGAAAACAAAAAATGGTTTTTAAAATCTTAATTATGAAAATATATGTACATGCTCACTTAAGAACTATCAAAATTATTAACTAGTATTAACACTTCATATGAGTTTTCGACAAAATGGTCAAGTCAACTTAGGATTAGGTACGTATGTATGTATTTTTAGAATGATCTATTTACTAGCTTTCATTTAATACCGATATTGTTGTAGTAAAAACTCGTCCTTCTCCCCCCTTTTCCTCTATTTGCAAGCACCATTTTAAAAAAAATATTTCACTCTACAAACTAAGAATATTAATATATATCATACATCACGATCCGTCAAGCCGTTTGGACTGTAGCGCCGGCCAAAAAATTTACATATATACATACATACCTACAAACAAACATACATACATACGCTCGAAACATTACCTTCTGACGCAGACGGTTGAAATACGACTACAATAAAATAATTATTTTTAAGAAACTGCAAAAAATGCAATGCTGATAATCATATATTACCATTACTAAAATGAAATAAATTGGTGTAAAAAATATTTAAAAAAAGCTATTCCCGTACTGTATTGAATTCTAGATATTAAGCTCTTTCACTCGATACCTATATTGGATGGGTTGGACAAAAATATGTATTCCGCCATTTTGTTGCGGCGGACATTTTGGAATTACAACAATATTGATACATATAATTGCATTGTCATCAGAACTTAAAGTGTATTCCAATTTTCAGCTTAATCGGACACTGAGAAGTGGGTTAAATTCAGCTTGCAAGATTTGACCCAAACATACTTACATACAAACATTGCAAGTTAAATAAAAGCTTTTAATAAATAACTACCACTAATGAAATGAAAAATACTTAGGCTATATGCATAATAATGGTTGTAAATTGCAGTTAGGGTCGATACAAGCGGATAAAGCCTTAAACTTCACCATTTACCATAACGGCCGCAAGCTCAGATACCAGGTCAACATAACCAGTAACCAGGGTGGTACCGTTACCACCTAAATTCCACCAACGACACGCTGTAATCGCGACCACTGAGACACCGTGCTTTAATAAGCCATTAAGAGCTTAGGCAAAGATTATAAATTGTAAGGATGTTAAAAGACATGATACAGATGAAATTGTATGAAATATCAATTAATTTGTTTTATAAAAATAGTATACGAATCGATAATCGATATCGAATCGAATATCGACTAACATCGATAACAATAGAAATCGATTGAATAATATAAAATCGATGAATTAAATCGATAAAATTGATTGAAGTTTTTAAAATCGATGTAAAGGACCAATTGACGACCAATAGCATAATCTGTCTAGAAGCATTATTGATACGAATATTTTATATGAACTTTAACGATATTCTGAAATTGATTCATATTGAAAGTATGACCACACGATCGGTTTTTGGATGATTGTGTATATAAATATGACAATGATTAAAATGTGGTAGAACCCTTCGTGACTCGATTGCAAAGGCAGTCACACTTATTTTTGTCCTATGACGGCATATTGACGACCCGCGTGGCGGAAAGTTCACCATACCGGTCTGAAGCGCAGTGGGTCCCGAGTTAGATTCCCGCCCAGACAGAAATATGAATGGACTTTTCCTGTGTTATAGGTGCCATGGACAAAGACGAATACACAAACGCCCAAACCCAGAACAGAAGTTTAAATCTATCATTATCTGTCTGCCCGGGGTCGAACACGGATTCCACTGCGTGTCAGACCGGTATGGTGACCTAAAATAAAATAAAACTTAATCTCTCATTCTCTTCATCGCATTAAAATTAATTATTATACAAAGTAGTTACTATGTTGAGTAAAACTTACCATTAAATGGCCTACATGTCAATTTTCTGCTGAAATTTTACGTTTATATTATAATATATAACATAATTATAAACACGCATTTATAGTATATTCAATTTAAAGTTACCGTTGGCAATAATTAACTAACTATAATATGAAATCAGTCGTATGCTTGTTTTATTATTACTATTGCTCGAATATATAATCTATATAATATTTATCTATATAATATTTTACCTATATCTTTATATATTTTTTTCAGTAATTTATATTATGTACTATTTACAACAATTTA
>DWNE01007564.1:0-12151 GCA_018249875.1 Cecropterus toxeus | reverse complement strand
ATGGACACACAAACACGAATACACAAACACCCAGACCCAGAACAGACATCTAAACTCATCATTCATATTTCTGTCTGGCCGGGAATCGAAGCCGGGACCCATTGCGCGTCAGACCGGTATGGTGACCGCTCGACCACGCGGGTCGCCAAAGAAATGGACATACATACATACGCTCGAAAAACATTACGCTCCTTTGATGCAGTTGAGTAATTATTATAATAAGTAGAAGACAAAAAGACATTATATTTATAATTTTTCTCTTGTTTCAGGTAAGAACGCCGCTTTATTTTTGTGTTGTAGTCAAACTTTACAAATTCATTCGTGATATATACATGTAAGTTATTTTTTATGTTACTACTGTGAATTTACTATTTTATATTAAAATTAATGAATTGTTTTTTAAGTTATTGATAAAATATTACAAAGACTACATTATTACCTTGAAGAACGAACAAAAATAAGGTCCAAAATTGTTGAGTAAATTGTTTTGCCCGCCATAAGCATTATCTGTGGTGCCATAAAGTACCAAGAAACACAGATAAATTATTATTAAAATAATTTGCGTTTTCATTGTTTAACATGTTGGCATTAGTAATGTCACAGTAAAATAATACATAATTTAAACTGTCACCACAAAAAACAGCTACACCTCGGTTGCTATGAGACAAACTATTCATTCATAAAATGCCGCCAATGTCAACGTACACCTCCAAATAAAGTCCATAGCATTATTTCATCAAAGCCTCCGCATTATAACCGAAATGTAGAAATAGTACAGAGAGAAAACAATAAGCGTCATTTGTAGGCGAGATTAATTTCATTAGCGTTCCAGGCTTTGTTGTTGCCATAATCCGGCTCGGTGTTGTCACCCTACTGTAATGCACGGGAGACTCATAATTCACTATTCCCCCCTTTCCCCCCTATTCGGTTTAATATCGCCAATAACGCAACTTTTTTCCTCCCCGCCTAGAGCGTAATTTCCCAGTCCTGAATTATAACGCCATGAATCATGGTCACACCGTATCGTTTTTCGGCTTGGGATACGAATGCGAAAATGCGAATGGTTTATTTATTGCCACCGTACAGTTCTCGGATCGCGCGAATTATTTGACGTTCGACGGATCTGAATAAATATGGAGCGGGAACGAATGGTTTGTTTTGCCCGCTACAGAACTGTGTTGCGAATGGGATCACTATCGAATAGGCATTATGTTATCATAATACTCGATCGGTAAATAAATGATGGAATATGTATTATTGTGTGTGATTACTGACTGTATTTGCAGAAAATGTTATGAGTTTATTGGCTTTTATTTTAGTGGTTTGAAATATAGAGGTTTAATTCATTTTTTATTTTATAAGATTGTAATATCAAACGGGCATATTAAACAACTGGCGGTAAGTGGATACTGCCGCCCATAGACATCCTAAACTGCATTTACTACTGGGGTACTCTATGAAGTCAATCACAAATTCGTTTCTACTCCCGATCTTACTCCCGAACTAAGATCGTCGACTCATATAAAGGTGAGCTAGGAATCACACCCTTTCACTGAAACTCAAGAACTGCTCCACAATAGTTGTGGCGGTGGTACATCCTCGGCCTCCTCTATCACTTTGTTAAATACACTGAAAATTAAATAACCTTACCTTATGAAACGAACATACAGTCGAATTAAGAAACTCCCCTTTTTTCAAGTCAGTTAAAAAGTAGATATAGAGATATATTCTGTATTTTATAAAACATTTAACTGATCAACAAAGTCAGGCGGAGTTAGGCTCGTGGTTAATTTTTATGTACGCTTCCTTGCTTCGTTAAACCGTCACGTTTTCAATATTATTAACAGCAAATATTCAATTTAATTTATAACATACAATACTCCTTGATTATTGTAACTTTGTCCTTAAATGACTGCAACTCATGAGGATTGCTCTGAATTTAAGGATAAAGTTGTAATAAACACAATAACAAGATTGCCATTAATGTCCACAGGTCTCTATTACCGGTTTATATTTACGAGTAAAAATTTTATTTGATCATAGTTTAAAAAATAGTTAAAATATCAGTTTTACACGCAAAGGTACTCCACGTGTGTAATGGATGTAAAACGATCGTTAATTGTTTAAAATACCGGTTTTTCATTATCTTCATTAGTAACGAGTTGATTACTATGTAAATATACCGGTTTTGAAGAAAGCATATTCATTACGTGCTAACGATAAACCATTACTGCAAATATGCTATCTTTACGCAAAATGTAGTTATTTTGAATTAAAGAAATGTTGTAAGTCATAAAATTCCTGAAAAGTAATGAAATGAAATGAAAATTATTTATTGCTAGAATGTAGTAATTAGATGACGGATGGTATGAAAAGTGTACATCTCAATCGTGTCGTACATTCTACTATTACAATAGCGTGCAATGTCAATTATGTATTATGTTAGTAGGTATGTATTATATGAAATGAGACGATTGTAATGATATGTCATACGTCACGATCCATCAAGCCGTTTGGGCTGTAGCGCATCCAATGAAATGGAGATACATACAAACAAACAAACATACATACATACGCTCGAAAAACATTACCCCCCCTCTGACGCAGTCGGATAATAAATAAGTTAGAGTGCTATAACGTTGCAATTTTACATATAGAGATCCGAGCTCGCGCCACTGAACAAATATTGAACTGAACGAGTGGTTTGTTTTTGCGTTCTATAGAGTCGTTCTTCGAACTTTATTGGCGATAGATGTGCACTTTGCTGAATTAGCGGCCGCAGTGCATTGTGCATATGCATTATGCATGCATGCGACATGCACGCCGTGGTTGTGAATATGACAAAAGAAATCTTACATTTTATCTTTTTTTAATTCTATAGTCTTTTCTTATGAACGTTAAACGTTGTAAGGATTTTATAAGAATGAAGTAGTAATTGAGCTTGTTATCCACCTGATGGTACGTGGTTAATGCCGTTCACGAACATGTTACAAACCTCATATAAAACAAGACCGTAATGCCACCGCCACACCTATTTCTAGCGTGAATCTGTTCTTGCGTTTAGGTGGAAGGTTGTGGTTGCCGGCTCACTTATATACGAGTCGACCACCTTAGACTTCGGTAGTGGCAACGCATCTGTTATCGACTTCAGATAGAACCCCTATTCTATATGAAGTTGCTCTCAGACGTCCATGATATATTTTGAACGCCTTTTACACGTATATTTTTAAAGAATAGAATTAAAGTTTTCCAGGCCATGCTAACGTAAATAATAGCAACTGCTCGTTACTGTAAAAGGCTAGATAATTATGTAAATATTAATGGATCAATAAAAGAAGCGTGCTTAGATACTGTCTATAATGGCCGGAAAGAAAAATGAGGTGTTAGTAATTTAATTCTAATTGCGAGATAAATGCTTTCAATGATACAATTAACTATTGAGATTAAGAGCGTTCGGATACGATCAGATAATTAATCCTAGTTCTTAATTACCTTATAGGTACGCTTATAGATTCGTAGGATGTAGATTTAATGGAAGTACTAAACGAGCATGGTATCATATCATAGCTGTTCATATACCAGGTTGTAGAACCAATGTAGTTCGACCGGGGAAGTACCACCGCCACACCTATTTCTAGCGTAAAGCAGTTCTTGCGTTTCGGTGGAAGGGTGTGGTTGCCGGCTCACTTTTATATGAGGCGACCATCTCAGTCCTCGGAAGTAGCAACGCATCTGTGGTCGACTTCATATAGAACCCTGTTCTATATGAAGTTGCTTACAAATGCCCATAGGCGGCAGTTACCACTTACCATTAGGTGGGCTGCTTGCTCGTTTGCTACTTCATATTAATATAAAAAAAAAACAATAGACGACGTTAACTGTATCAAATATCTAGTGAAGATTCCGTTTTCCTAACGACTCTCGGCTCCTCAGTCCTTTAAGAGGAATCCGCATCGACCGTCCAATCCAAAATAACGTAACCGTTCTACGGTTGACAAAATGAACAAAACTCTCGTCCGCGATGGGTGAAGATTGACACGCGCCGGCCCACATCGCCTCCGCGCCGGTATTCGGTTCCCGAATGCCCGGCCGTTAAGTGACGCTCCTATTTATAAGATCCATCGGCGTAAAGTGGACGGTGTTGGCTCGTTGCGGTGTATGTCTTTACGACGAACGAGTGGTTTGTTAAAAAACTCTGGTCCAATCTAAACAAATTGTCACATGTTTGTTCAAAGAGAATATTGATAATGGTACAGTAAAAAAAACACAAAAACGGCTAGAAAATTTAACTCTGAAAGTGATTCGTAAAGAAAAAATAATTAATATCCAATATGATGTAGATACACTAAATATTCAAATAACACGTTAATATATGAGCCATTAGCACCGCTATAGTTCCAGTGACTACATTCCAGAAAAGCAGAAGTTATATTCGAAGGGGTCGAAGGCATAATCATTCCAAGAACATTAGCAGTCATAAATCGAGGCCAAGTTAAATCACCTGTACTAAATATATAATTCGTGCTGCTGTAAACCTTGTCTAATTCTATTTTTTTAATGTTTTAACGTAAATTCATTCAAATAGAGGCCAAGTCATATCACCTGTACTAAATACCGCTTGTTTGAAACAGGGAACAATGCAGCAGGTCTAAATATACCGGTCACACTATTTCTGGCTTCGGCACCCTAACCTCCTCATTACACTTTATAGAACTTTACCACATATTTATAACATAAAGAATCAACATAATGTCGAAGGAGAATCGACATAATCACATTCGACGTAACGAATCGAAGCCTAATCGAATCACCTGTACTAAATACCGATTGTTCGAAACAGGGCACGCGGAAGGTCCAAATATACAGGACGCACTATTTCTGGCTTCGGCACGCTAATGACTGATCCAGTATATGTTGCTATTTACGTGTTATTATATAAGTATCAATATATGTCGAAGGTGGATCGACATAAACACATTGGACGTAGCGAGTCGAAGCCAAGTCAGGTATACTTGTACTAAATACCGATTGTTTGAAACAGGGAACGACGCCGAAGGTCCAAATATACCGGCCGCACTATTTCTGGCTTCGGCACGCTAATGACTGATGCAGTATACGTTGCTATTTACATGTTGGTTATTTAAGAATATGTTGGAGGTGGATTGACATAAACACAGTAGACGTAATGAGTCGAAGCCAAGTCAGGTAACCTGTACTAAATACCAATTGTTTAAAACAGGGAACGACGCCGAAGGTCCAAATATACCGGTCGCACTATTTCTGGCTTCGGCACGCTAATGACCGATGCGTCATACGCTCCGCTTTTTTTAAAGACAATAGTCGAAACAATAAACATTTGCTTTGCTAATGGCCGATGCTAATCCGGTATTGAATGACAATGCTGTCTATGTGTTAAATAAAATAAATATACATAGTTTAATTTCTTATACATTTACATATTTCTTTTGACGCCAGTATGGTGAGAGTATGGTGACCACTACGCCACGCGGGTCGTCATAAATAATAAACTCTACTGATATGAAACGCCAGGTAAAAGTATTTTACCTATTATATGCTTTAAAGTGAGCAGTGATAGATTAATGGTTGAAACTCAGTCTCTCAATCGAGGATCCAGGGTTCGACTCCCAGGCACGCACCACTGATTTTACTAAAATTATGTGCGTATTAGAATTTAATTATCACTGATTTACGGTGAAGGAAAATTTCGTAAGGAAACCTGCACATCTAAGAGTTCTCATAAAAAAAGAATTCTCAAAGGTGTGTGAAGTCTACCAATTCGCACTTGGCTCGCGGTGGTCTACGGCCTCTTACTCTGGGAGAAGACTCGTGCCCAGCAGTGGGAAAGTAGCGGGTTGACGCGATGCTTTAAAATAGAAAACTCAAGGTTTTGAAGATGACAGACCACTTCATGGTTTGAGTCCCGAAGCACCACCTTCACACTTGTATCTGATTACAGCAACGCTGATATATTTTAGTCTAAAAGGTGTGGTAAGTGAGCCAACTCTTAAACTTCTGATCTTATTCCGAGACTAGCTGTGCCACGCAGTTTCACCCGCATTTATTAGAGAGCAATCTATTAAAAATAAACAAACAACGTGATGTTATGTAGCCTAAAGCCTTCCACGTTAAATTTACTACTCATCACAAAAATATTTTCTCAATTCGAACCAGTAGTTCCTGAGATTAGCGCGTTCAACCAAACAAACTCTACTGCTTTATAATATTTGTATATATTACAGACGTACATAGGTGCCAGAATTTATCAGGTGGACTACATGCTCCTTTGCTACTTCATAATTTAAAAAATCGGTAGAGCTATGCTTCTGTTATAAAGTAAAATATATATTAAATTTAATCCAAAATCAAGTAACGAAATAATTACCACACTTTCAAAATTACTTAAATACTGTACAATTAGAGAACACAATATATTAACTATTACTACAATTAAAGGGTCACTAGCCTTAATTGTAGTAATTATAACTTATAACTAGATCATAACCTTTGTTCAAACCAAAAAAGTTAATACTACTATGTAATTCAAATTACTTGGAACCTTAGAATATAATTATTGATATTTAAATAATGCTTTCTACGCTCATAGCCCTTCATTAGGATTTTCTTCTGTGCTGACTGCCATGGATACACTCATAGACAAATAAACACAGAAACACCCAGACCTAGAAAAAAATCTAAATTCATTTATCAGATAACTTTGTAGCCGGGGACTGAACCCGGAACCTACTGCATGTCTTGACCGCTCCTACACGCGGGTCAAAACAGTTTCAATTAAGACCAGCCACGTTGGTAACATTTCGATCGAATCGTGATCGTATCACATCGTGAAGACGGCCACAGCGTGCCATGCGATGCGATCGGTGTCCATCAATCAAAGTCCAAGAACCACGCCCATCTTGGCAATAATCTACCAAATAGCGATACCAGACCTACCCTAATGCTGTAGATTTCAAATAGATTTCTTGGACTCAAGGGCACATGGTGTTGTGGCGGCCGGTAGGAATTCGCGAATCGCGAAAGTGTGTCGCTGTTAATCGTGTCTAAATATTTGTGTCGTGGCGTTGAAACTGTGAGGCCGTGGCGGTTTGATGATTGGACTTTTTAAATATTTAATTTTGGTTAAATAAATACGGTTTTCTACTCTCACTAGGATTTTCGTCTGTGCGTTTAATGCCTTGAAAACACACAAAGACAAATACATATCTGTGTATGCACACGTACATACATACGTTTGGGTTTATCCAAAACAGAACAGAAAATTCAAATTCATAATTCAAATGTCTGTCTGACCGGGGATCGAACCCGGAACACATAGCGCGCCAGAGATAAAATTACCACTCAGTCATGCGGGTAGTAAAATATTAACTGTGCTAGAGACTGACCCTTGAGAATTAACATTGCTATTTAATGAAATATGAGTATCATCAGAAAAAAATCGAACGAAAAGTGATATGAACAGAAAACGAGTACGCTAAGCGAGTATTTTTTGAAATTTTGAATCTTGATTGAATTTGAATATAGTTGAATTTTTCTTATCACATAGTTACAAATTGTGTGACGGCTAAGTGTAACGTGTCGTTTTAGTGTGACAGTTCGTATCTATACTTTAAAACTTCTTTCTACTTTACCGCTAACGCGCCTTAACAACCCGGTTTCCATTAAATGTTCAGTTTCAGTATCGTAAAAATAAAACGGTCGAAAGATGGCCGAGAGAGCCGTTGAAATAATTGTACCGATCGTGCCCGCAACCTAATGACCCATTCTTTTCGAGGCATTTAAATATTCACGACGAGCGAAAACGTTAAAACAAACGTACGAGCGAATCGGACAGTTTAATGAAAATCGTCGCGGAAAATCTTTACACGAAAAAATTCAGTACGTATGTTTGTGTCCGCAAAGCTCATTAAGTAGTTAGTAAATTGACTTGAAATTGCTACAAGTTATTGCTTATTTGTACAAAATTGTTTTTCCATGTATGTTATTGTTTAGAATACTTAAACATAAAAAATGTGTAGTTATGTTTGTATCCGCAAAACTCCAAAAGCAGGCGATGAATTGATTTCTAATTTCTACTCTTTGTTGCTTATTCATACATTTTTTTATGTATATTTTTAATCTCAAAAATTCTACAAAAACGGGACTCTATAAACGTTTCGATAGGTTGAACTAAAACCACATCGTAAAATCATGTCACAATTTGCAGACTAGTGTTGTATTCAGAAAAAAATATTTAGTTTTGCAACAGTTTACTCAATGATTATTTGTCTAAAAAACAATTGTACTGATCGTACCCGCCAACTAATGACTCATTATTTTCGTGGCTTAAAATATTCAAGATGTTAAAAGAAACGTACGAAGAGCAGCGGACAGTTTAATGAAAATCATTGTGTACGTAAAAAACACTATGTATGTTTTTATCCGCAAAACTCAAAAAAACTGTTTGTAGATTAACTTGAAACTTGTACAACAGATTGCTTTTCTGTACAGAAATGTTAATATATATGTTTTATCTTAAATATTTCACGGAAACAAACAATTTTAAATGTTCAAGTGATCTTAAAAGGTTATTATATGAGATGAAATGTATGTAGTCATAACATTTTTCCACTTTTATTTACTTTTCTCATAATGAATATTAAACACACAGCAAACCGTGGCCGGGTTTTGCTAGTATAAAATAAAAATCGCCAGCGCCAACTTTACATTTCAACGAATCGGAAGGAAATGAACTCTAGTACATTTGCCATAAAAATTATGCGAGCAGTTAATATAGTGTTGTACAATTTGATCCGTTGACAGAGCGAGGTGAGACGCTCGTGACGGATCCCGGCTGCCGGTAAAAGGTATTTGTTGTGTGACGTCACGAGCTGTCACACTAGTGTTGTGTTCAGAAAGAATATTTCGGATCGTCGTAACGTTTTGCAATACTCATTTATTAGTCTTCTCCATCAGCTTTTTAAATAAGAAATACCTAGTTTTTATCTTTGTTGGCACAACGCTCTACATAAAACTAATATAATTATATCACGTATAAACACATTATTAAAATATACGAACAGCTTCGTCCAATTATAAATATTTAGTTATTTCACTCTAAGCACGTAGCCACCGTTAATTAAAACTATGTCACAAAATTATTTCAGTAGCAAAAAAGTTTAATTGAGAAATGAAATTAAACAGATGATAATTAACATACGCTAAAATAAAACTGCCTTCTATACACGAGGGTTTATTAAGGATTTAATGTGTATTTAAATTGCTCTGCTTCTTGAATATCAACTGATCACTTTCCAGAAAGATAACGCTTAGTTTAACGATAACGTTTTCAGCATAAGCGCAATGTAGAATTCAAACTCTAAATTACTAAGATTTCAGGATTTGAATCCGTTGCTTGAATCTTATTTATGACTAACTTTTGCTCACGGCTTCGGTCGCGTTAAAAAGTATTCAAATTAACGAAGTTTCATACAAACTTTCATCCCATAGTTTGTCCCCTTGGGGGTCGAATTGATTAAAATCCTTTCTAAACGGATGCCTACGTCATAACATCTACCTACATGTCAAATTTCAGCCCGATTCGTCCAGTAGTTTGGCCTGTGCATTGATAGATCTCTATGTTAGTCAGTCAGTCACATATTTATATATATTTAGATAAAGTGATTATGAGTAGTCCGTAAATTTAAGAATATTTCCCACGAACCCAACATTCGCTAAACCGAGTGCAATTTCATTCAATCCCACGGCATCATTCCGTAAAACATCAATTTGGACTCGACTAGATCTTAGATTGTGAATGGATTAATATATACACCATGTATTCGTGATCCAAGCAGAGACGAGGGCGAAAGATACTTTTTACACAATTCGATCATGAGAGCAATATCAACGTTCGATCCGTTGCTCGGGCAAATGGCAACAGACGTACATTGTAGTACTTTTTAGCATCCTGACTAAAAGTGCTTTAAACTTTTAGTCAGGATGCTCTTGATTTCACTTGCTCAATGGCCATTTCAAATCGTTTACCAAAACATCACTACTATTATTTGGACCATACATCACCCAGACGTGTAATATACTCGGATGCTGTAAAAGCGACGTCGGTTATGACGTATCACTCCCCGGGAGAATATTTATAACAACTGTGAGGGATATAAACAAGGAAATAAAAGATAAGTAAACGATGTAAGCATAGTGAAGCGAAGGTCGCGCCTTTTAATCGTATAATAGGGGTGTTCATTTGTCGTATTTTGACGGCCCACGTGGCCGAGCGGTCACCAAACCGGTTTCACACGCAATGGGTTCCAGGTTCGATCCCCGGCCAGACAGACATCTGAACGATGAGATTCATTCTGTTCTAGGTCTGGATGTTTGTGAAAGTAATGTCCGATCAAAGCTTACGTTTTCGTGCATACATTGCAATGAACATTGCATGTTTACCTTTTTGGCAATATTTGCCATTTACATTGCAATATAATGGCTAAAACACGGTGATTGTTTTTCGGAAACGTAATTAATTACCAGGTGGTAGAAACAGTGAAGTTCGACCGGGCAAGTAACACCGTAACATGTATTTCTAGCGTGAAGCAGTTATTGCGTTTCGGTAGAAGGGTGTGGTTGCCGGCTCACTTATACATGAGGCGACCATCTTAGTCTTCGGGAGAAGCAACGCATCTGTGATCGACTTCAGATAGAACCCCTATTCCATATGAAGTTGCATGATGTTCATGGGCGGCGGTAACCACTTACCATCAGGTGGATTGCATGCTCGCTTGTGACTTTAGTATGATAACAAGCAAAACTCACACTAAGGGCACTGAATCAATCTTCCACTGCATAACGATTCAACAATTCATAGTAATTCAATAGAGTGCATCTTTTATGAACTATTGTTTACTCGGGTTCTCTCAATAGTTTATTTCTCGTTTTCACGTCGATGTACTCGTGAATTGATCGAAAATCGATAAATGAAATAGTTACCGCACTTGAAATAAATCTGACGGATTTCAATGCTGATTGAATTAAGTATCGGGAAACTTAACTGAATGAAAAGGTATAAAATAATTGTTGGTTTTTTTATATAAAAATACAACATATTCGAACCGAATTAATTCCATTCATCCATTCAGCCATTTAAGGTCCACTACTGAACATAGCCTTCGTCTTAATGGGATTTTTGATGTGAAACATCTATAAGCGTAGGTAAATATGATTTTTGGCGTGGCGATGCACGTATTTATTTATTTTTGCGCCATGTATTATACATAGTCAGTACTATGAAGTATCGAACAATACTAAAGTGGGCTTCAGTGATAGTTCGACTTAGTGCGGTCGTACTGTTCGTAGATGGCGTCATTTTCATTATGCTATATATTTAGTTCCTGTCGCAGTCTTGTCTTTTATCCACATCATTTATACGAACACGATGTTTCACATCTGCCAGGCATCTCGTGACAAAACATCGAAAAGCGCAGTAGTGCTTTGCCAAATTCTTTTTTATTTAAAGTAAATACAATGTCATATAGAACTATTTCTAAATTTTAGGCTAAACTAAAACTAAACCGCTTTACGTTTTATTCGGAGAAAAAGCCACAAAGGAAACTCAGTAACATACATCATTTCCTTCACCAGCCGCAACAATAACAAAACAATACACCAATAAATATATCCCAAAGCGTTAATTTATCTAAAAGCAATAAATAAAACATATATCGAAGCGTTTATTTATTTGTAAGCGCGAAATAAATCAATAGAGCAGGATCGAAAGGTATTGATACGTCAAAGTGGAATCTCCGATCGGTATTCGGGTTCGTCAGTCAGACGCCCTTATGCGTCATCCGAATTGGCATCCGATCACACGGCTGCAACTGCCCACGTGTGATCACATTATGAGCATAAGAATTCAGTTCCCATTGCTACTTACAGCACGGCACGGCGGCGAATTGTATTTGGATACAATTAACTGCTGTAAACAAAAACTGCTGCGACGACCCGCGTGGCGGAGCGGTCACCATACCGGTCTGACGCGCAGTGGGGCCCGGGTTCGATTCCGGCCAGACAGAAATATGAATGATGAGTTTAGATTTCTGTTCTGGGTCTGGGTGTTTGTGTATTC
>DWNE01007563.1:0-12152 GCA_018249875.1 Cecropterus toxeus | reverse complement strand
ATAGTTATTTTATAGTACTGAATTTAATTAGTAAAATTGCAATTATTTTATAGTTCACTCCAGCGAATATGCAACTCGTTAGTAGGTACGTTTAAGTGACTGGCACATTACATTTTCAGCGTCTCCTTTGGGAGTCATAAAATAAAAATTAAAAAATATTTCTTTTTTATTGATAAGATATAAATCAAATACAATTCGCTAGGACTCCTTTACTGGTTTAAGTCATCAATACCGCATCGTTTTTTGAAAAACATTTTTAATGTGAACTTCACGACTCATATAGTATTTTACTAAAGTATCACGTCGCAGTAAGATGTTCAAAATTTATGTATTTATATAAATAAACGTATCTATTTACTTGTAATTGTAATAAAAATATTATTATTTTGCTCACAAAATAATTTTAATTGATATAAAATTAAATCTTAAACTTACATTTAAAACTGACACTCTATTGCTTTCGCTGTCCTCAAGCAATGTTCCTAGCATAGTCCATTACTTAAACAAACGTACGTGTTGTACCACCACTTTACACCCACATGGGGCTGTGTTGCCCGTTGACAAGACCCAAGACCAACACCGATGCTTATACCATATTATTGATCTCAATTGGCAATTGCAATGTAACTTTTCCCGATACGTTGATGAAGCTACCAACTAGAGTCCGAATATCTTTATGAGATGTTATAGGGGATTGTGTTTTTCATTGTTCACAAGTGATTCTTTAGGAATGTTAGAATGTTGCTTTTAATCTTTATATCCCGTTATGTAATAAACACGCTTTAATAATTGTAAGTCTAGTAACATCGTAAAAAACTATAAAACAAAAATCCGAATGCGTACAACGAAATTTTTGTTGATAACTATATAATATTTAATTTAACGCTTATATGAGTTTTTGTCAAAATAGTCTGCATATTAGACTGCATCAGAAGGAGGGTAATGTTTTTCAAGCGTATGTATGTACTTATGTATCTATTTATGTATGTCCTTTCCTTTGGTACGCGCTTAGCTGGGCTGTAGCCCAAACAACTTGAAGAATTGTCACATATGAGATATCATTAAAATCAACATAGGCTATACTAATTCATAAAATTGGCACCTAGTAATAGACAAAAAGGGGGACGACTTTTTGTTATCATGACAAGCTAGTAAACTAGATAGGTAACAAATCAAAGCATGCGCTTTTTCTTTCGATGCTTTCTGCTGGGGAATCGAACTTTAGACCTGCCGATAAAGAGGCCGTTTTTCAGCCATAAGGTCATCAATGCTGTTAATGTAGAACATACCTTACAAACGCAGTATAAGAGCAGTGATAGCCTAATGGTTGAAACTCGACCTCTCAATCGATGGTCCCAGGTTACAATCCCAGGCACACACCACAGATATTTCTGAAATAATGTGCGTATTAGACAGTAATTATATCTTTATGTCAAAAGAAAACATCGTGATAAAATACATTTGAGAGTTCTCTAAAAAAAGAGTTCTAAAATATGAGTGAAATTTACCAATTCGTACTTGACTATGGTCTAGAACTCTCATTCTGAGAGATAACACTTGCCCAGCACTGGGACAATAATGGGCTGATGATGATACATTATAAACACTACAATGGCTGACACACTAAGGTCAAACTAATACCCTGCACTATACAAATGTACAAATATGCCATATATTTTACTTGTAGAGCTCCAGAGATAAGCTGAAACAGATTGGCGCAATTACAAAAGCTCAAAGTCGCTTGATAGTTCCAAAAATAGGCTCTATTTACTTTTGTGTTATTTGTAGAGTATTGGACAGGAAGCGACGTTTGCCCGTTGACCACTTACCATTCCTGGATTAACACTTTCTGTATGGGCGCTGTTTGTATGGGAATGACCGGTAGTTACCGCTTGGAATCCTTGTCGCATATTTGTGTGAAGTCCTACTGTTATTAATGTAACGCTGGGTGCACATAAACCGAAAATTAAAGAATCTTCTTAGAAAAATAAATATATACAGTTACATATTTCTTACTACCTTATTTTAGTCGTACACAGAGGTAAAAAAATGAAAAAAAAATTTTTTTAAGTATACAAGTGGCAAACAAGCATGCCATCCATTTCATGCCACCATAGATACGACTGTCAGCAAGCTCAAATATGATTGAATTCCTACCAGACGGCGGCCATATACGCGTTGCTATTTCTAACCCTACCTGAATTGGAATGGTTCATAGAATAAAGATATCCATCACCATTCCCTGTAAGCCAGAACCTTAAGTGCGACTCGCTTAATATTGGTGTTATTTGTTACAGAAAAAGCTGTGATGCCTTCGAAGTTGAACCATTATGAGTTATATTACCTCAAATGTTTCATATGCTAGAGAAAATTTTTTCATTGTTATGAACTCTGCCTTATCCAAAAGCTTATGAATGTTCATGAATGAAAAGTAGGTACGCGTGGCGCAAGGGACTTCCAAAAAGGAAATCACGTTTCTATACTTTGACACATCACATATTTACTCAAAACTTCCTAAATAGCTTGTGGACTATTTACAAAATTACAAAAGTGTAACTATAGCAAACACAAATAAAGCCTATGTTGCACAATCTACGAATAGTTAGTAAGCGAAAGGCCAGGAATATTGCTTTCAACAGGCTTGCCCCCACTCCTCATATCATGGAAATAACCAACACAATTGTCTGTCAATTTGTATATCCATTACTATAAAATTTATTTATTAATGTAATCATTCTTTAGAAATTGTTGGCTCACTAACATCACATAAGACTCCATGAATTGGCGCCACTTTGATCGGTCCTTTGCTCTCTGCTTTCAGCCACTGTCTTCTTCAGGTCATTAGCACTCTTGTTGACAAAGGTCTTATATCTATGGCTTTCGGGGAATGCCTTATAGCTATGTTTTATTGAATAAACGTTAAATGATTTTGAAGCTAAAAATTAGCTTATCGCTCATCGCTCTATATGCATATGAAAAGTCATAATGATTTCGAAAACATAATTTGTTGTTACATTGTTGACTTATTTATATGTAACGTGTACTCAGTGACTTTCAGCGGCTTTCTCGGATCGCTTTTGTGCTTTTCTGACTTTCTATCACGTTCCTTTTGAAAAGTCAGTGAAAACGTGCACTTGAACTATTTTGGAGGCATTGTGAAGGTGTGATTTTTACTTACCTTTATATTTTTTGATAATTGAGTTTACAATTCCAGCAGTTACCACGATGTATATACAATTTTATGAGCAACCCATACTTCGATTCATACACATAGTTACGTATACGAGTGTATAAAATCAGTGACTACTTAGTTACTGGCTTAAAATTACTTAGAAACTATTATAATCTATCATTGACTTATTCTTGCTTTACGGCTGGGGAAGGATCTCTGAAGAATGATAAGAAGCCATAGTCAATCCTGATAATTAATGATTAATAAATCAATGATGAATGTAGTTAAAGGAAGTGATTGGGTAGGTAGGCTTATTAATTACTCAACCCTGTGCTTCCGGGATTAGAAAAGGACTATGGTATACCCTGCTTCTTAAAGGACTCCGGTTGCGTTCCTCTGGAGATCACCTCGCAGAGCCGAGGACGGCCGCTGCAGGGGTTTTATTGCGGTAGAAATGCCACAAAATCTGGCGTCGCTCCCATGGCGTCAGGTTCCTTTTGAAGGATTCTCTTTAGAGAAGAAAAAAAGCTTATTAATTACTAGTACAAACACAACTTGAGAAACTGGAGATCCATGCAAAAGGCTGTGATTCAACGTTCGAATCAAAATGATTCGTCGAATCACAGCCTGTCTATATCCTCCAAGAATTACCTGTTGTCAGAGTGGCCAGATGCCACGTTTACATGCAACCGTAATTTAAAATTTTGACTCGTTTTCTTTATTGCGCTGGTACGATAAAACTTAGTATGACCTAAAATAAACATCTAGACATTCGGAGTTTAAAAACTTAATTTCGTTCAGTCCTAAACAACATTTATGGCACACTAAAGATATGTTGTGAAAGTAAGTGGTTGCGTGGCTCGTAAAGCCACACTGTTTATTATGTAGCGGAGACAATGGATGATAAATAATGAAACGGATCGGCCCGACGCACTTCATACTTGGAGTTCGATGTGGGCGCTAGATATATACACATGTAACACGCAAACAAACGCAATTATTTGACAAACCGCGTGGCGGAGCGGTCACCGTACCGGTCGGACACGCAGTCCCGAGTTCAAACCCCTGCTAAACGGAAATGATGAGTTTAGATTTCTGTTCTGGGTCTGGGTATTTGTATATTCGTATTTGTGTGTCCATGGCACCCACGACACAGGAGAAAGTCCTACTGTGAGGCTATGAGTGTAAAAAGTGTTTAAGCGTTTAATTCTTAATTTATTTCCATTGATTGCGCTCTGTGCCTTTCAACTGAAGGTCATTAAGGTCCGAAGAGGAATTTTCGTAAGGGTAGGAATCCTTCGTTTAGTGAGAAACAGGTTTTTGTCTGGCTTTTTTATCACACTGAAGTAGCATGCAGTCCACCTGATGGTAAGTGGTCACTGCCGCCCATGGACATCTGTAACTTCATACAGAACAGGTATTTTAACTGAAATTGATCGCAGATGCGTTACTACTCCCGAGGACTAGAATATTGGCCTCAAATACAATTGAGTCGGCAACCACACCCTCCCACCGAAACGCAAGAACTGCTTCACGCTAGAAATAGGTGCTGTGGTGGTATCTTAGCGTGTGTCCATGATACTAACGACATCGTGACGTGGTGGTATGTTCACGACACTTAGGAAATACTGTGAGATTATTATGTTTAGAAAGCGTTATTTATGTTTCAAGTTAAGCAGGAAAGCACCCCGCAGTTAACAATAACTGATAGTGTATTCGCCTGCGGGTTCAACTGAGAGCTTTACGCGCGATTCGTGGAGTATTTGCCATTTAAACATTATCGTGTTAATAATAATGGAAATCAAATATACTTGGCACACAGAAATTCTCGATTATAGGCCTCTGGAATGAATTTCATGCGATCTGGGTACAAAGTATATTTATTTCGTCTAGGTCTACGATGGCACAAAATGCCTCTTACAATATTTCTTCTTCACTACCATCGAATCGCAACAAGACCACAACTTAGAAGGTCCGGAACGCAGCGGGTTTTTCATGCGCATGCTTTTACGTAAAACTCTAATTAGAGTTAGTAACACATGCGTCGCTGTATTGTCTTTCTTCTATCATATAAAACTGGGTCGGTAACCATTCGCTTTCACGAAAACATAATAACTTTAACACTATAGAAAAAAGTTGTGGCGGTAATACCTACCTTGTCGAATTGTGAAACAAAACTACACCAGAATATAGCCGTGTAATGTCACTTTAAGGTTGAAATGAATGCTGTCGTATTTGCTTTAATGGGCCCGCAATAGATTGTTCTATTTTTGGTACACTTGATTGTTGGTTATAGATATTAATGAATGCTGAGAATCACTGAAGCATCGTAACGATGAGGTTTGAGTAATAAATACCGCTACGAAATTAAATTTTCTCAATATAACATAATAATAACATATCAAACTTTCACGAATACTTTGAATGAATTCAATTAATCGCATAAATTCAATAGAAAGCACAGAAACCATTATTCTCAGAATTAATAACCACCATCAACCCGTCCACTTCTATTCGTCTAGCCTGTTTATAGCCTTAGCTCCATTTAGGGCTATTTACAGGCACCTGACAAAGGCTAGCTTAGCCGTATTTACAAGAGCGTTGTCCGCGAGTACCGGTCACACAATGCCTGTGTGATTTATGCTGGCATTGACTGTTTTTCTCGGTACGATTCTGAGGACCAGCGACACTAAATTTAAAAACACTGTTTAAGGTATTCTAGATAACTAATATGATTTTAACCAGAAAAAAAATAGATAAGTATGTTCCTGGTCGCATGTGGAAAGGTGATAACGTACATGGAAGCAATGTTTAGGAATTAAGCATAAGCAATCACAAGAAATTAAACTAATTTCATAAAAGGGTGGCTTCATAAAAGACAACGTAACATTTGTACCAATATAAATAAGGCTAGTGCTCTGGCCTTAAACTTCCTTTTTCAATAGGGATATACAAATGAAATTGTGTAAAGGAATTTTGTACTAACATGGGAATAATATAAATGTATTAGCGTTTCATATTATAATCCTCTCATACATGCCGGTTCGTGTCGTTCTTGCACCATCACTTCTCTTCCCGTGGTTGTTGTAAGAGGTGAACTGATGGTAAAAAATCAGCAAATGCAGCAATGCCTTCCTGCGTAAACCCAACGTCATCTGCGGTCACCTACACACAAGCCAAGCACAGTGACTTTTGGCAAAAAATCCCTTTACGGGGAGCTTATTACAGCAGTGCACATCTAAGAGCTGATAGATGGATGAATCATCCTAGGTTCTACTATATCGTGATTTACGAATACCCAAAGCAGATTTATTTCTATAAACATAAGCTTAATCAAAGTTTAATTTTAACAAAGATTAGTGTAATTGGCCCTCCACATTTTTATTCCTCAGCGCATTTCTCCGTGGTTCTGCAGAGGTGTCACGGTCGGATTAGTGTTCTGATTTAGTGTGCCTTGTGCGTCCAGACACGCTTTGACATTTGGTGTAGCCAGCACATGTATTTGTCATAACCGCCCAGTTAAACAGAAGATGAAATGTAGGTAGGAAGACAGATTTCTAAGCAGTTAAAATATCATTCGTTACTTTATCTTCATGAGTTTAGATGTTGAGCTTACATAGATTATAGCAGTTTAAATGTAATAGAAACCTTTGGGTGCTACTTTGGTAGCACCATCGCCACACTTGTTATAGTCTAATGAGATAAATTTTAATAAATACCGCTGTTTCTATTTTAAATTGAAGGGTTTGTTAAGAGAGAGCCTTACTCACCCGAGCGCTTCTACTTTTTTTTCAGGTGACGATTCAGTGGTCAACCTCAAACAAGACTCTAAAAGCTTATTGGTGCAGATAGCATTGCTGCTCTGCTTGTTAAGGAATGGGTCGAATTGCTTCATTTGTGGTTTCACTACCTCAGAAATAGTCAGTAAACTACTGCACTATCCGTTATTTCGTACTCTATACAATATATTTCCTTTAAAATCTTATCTTATCTTATCTTATATGAACAAAACTCGGTAAATATATGTCAACAACCAATAAAAACCAATGTCTTTGCGTGTAACTTCGAACGAACGTTCTAAAACATTCCGTCATATCAAAATAACTATCGAGCTAAACAGTTTCATTGCCAACTGCTTTATTTTCTGGACGTCGAAACAACGTAGGGACGGTACCTCGTAAGCATATTGAAATATTGTCTCGTAAAATTCACCTCAAAGCCAACTCGTTCAGCCTAACCGACTGAGAGTTGACGTATGGCTTCATTTTGCTCGCCTTCGATATATTGGGACCATCTTAAATTTGCGGGATGTTCCATAATGTAGCACCTTTTATCTTTCTTAGTACTAAGGTATAACGTCTCAAGCTGAGGTTCTAGAAGTATTCGCAGGCATGTGGTTTGTGTGTACAGATAGTTTTGTAAAAGCTTCGACCGCAAGGCAATGAGATCTCTCACAGTGTTGGAAGACAATGATACGTTTTGATGGTGCATTTGATTTATTGTATCGGGGTATTAACCATGTGAAAGTTTTGTTTGGTAGACGCATGTCTTGGAATTAGTGGAATTGGTTTAAGTGCAAAATAGCTGTTTTAGGCAAAATCTTACGACTTAAAGCGATTTCCTTGTCCGGTTACATTATGTTTATCGTCTTGAAGTAATCAATAAATATTTTTCGATAGATATAATCCTACATGTCTACCAGTTATAGGGGCATAGGGACATAAAGAGGAGTATACGAATATTAGGGTTATAGGCGAAAAAAGAAATATACAATACAAATAGGATATTTCTTTATAGTAAGAAGGTAAGAAAAAATCGCAGACATTAGCCAATTTTTATTTCGCTGCCCACCGTTTTTAAAATCTTGCCCATTAAGAAAGGATAGATAAGTTTACTGTATTTTAGTGCTAAGAATAAAAACGTTAAGCGTCTTACTTACTATTGCTTTTAAATTTTATTTTGAAACCTATTATCACGGCTGTAATAGACGGATAGATGAACACTCAGACAACATATTAGCAGAAGCTTCTCCTAACATCCATCCCATCAATTTCGCGTCGGTATCCAAAAACAGAATAAGTATTAATGTTGTTATCGAAATCGTTTCATCGTATTTATTTACTCAAATTCGATCCCAATATAAAAATTCACCAAAAAAGTTGAAACAACATATCATATCATATTTTTACGGATAAAGTATTTAAAACTATAACAAAAAGCAATCCGTTCTCCAATTAACGACCAGAACTACACTAAAATACACTTGTTCGCTAACAATGGCCGAACAAAAATGCAATCCGTGCGCTGTCAGTATAAATCCAACGAAAAATACTAAGTTTGTGCTTTTATGAGCTTTCCAGCCCAAAACGAAACGGCCCAAGTAAAATATTAGCAGAAAACAGCCCTATTTGAAAGCGCTAAAGTCTAAGTTGAGCAGATTATATTTGTTACGGCAAAAGTTTTAATAAATGCGTAATTAATCAAGATAATGAGGTAACAACCTAAAAGTGGTTTTGTGTTTCCAAGAAGTCAATAGAATCGCGATATCTATCGCTATTCATACTAAAACACACAGCGTTGCGTGTTTTCTTACAAACTGTAACATTGTAGGCGATTCTACTTATTTGGTTTTACGTATTTACGTGGAAAATGTTTGAATGATGCATTCAATATGGTCGGCGTAACAGTGCCTTTCCATTTAACTTCCATTAAAGAAGTTAATATCTAATTATTTTTATATTTCGTTCAAATTTACCGTTATTCGATCCAAATCAGTTTTAAGAGTCTGTTTGTTGACGAACGAGAATAAATTAAAATTTAAACAGGCTACGCCAATTACTGTTTTGTGGCTGTACCAAATTAAAAATCATTACCACACGTCAGCTTGCTACATCGTAATAAAAATCTAAAAATAGGTAGACAAAATAAAAAAAACGACAATAGTTTACAATAGATGACACTTTTCGAAATGACTATCCAGTAACTGACACATATAAATTTATAGTTTCTAATGGTAAAAATATACATAAAGAGTTATCAACAGCTATTTCATCCATAACATTAACAATATTGTCATAGCTCGAGGTGAGGTGAAATTTGAGAAAAAAAAAACATTACATTCACGGAACACTTTCAAATTGTCTTCAATTCACTCTTAATTCTACATCATCTTCGCAGCAGGCCATGTGTCTTGTTGGTGGCAGAATTTACGCGAATTTCACGTGATCGCCGGCAGCCATTTTGAATTTGCGCGACAAAATACTGGCGCGAAACACGCACGCCGCGTTGTCTATTCCCTTTCGTTATTGAGTGCATTGTGGCTACCGTATGTATGAGTGATGTTTCTTAGTTGTTGATATAATGTATTTTACATCGAAATAACTGGTGGTGTAAATAAAAATGTCAAGAAAGTATTTTACCCATTAGCTAAAGTAACAAATTGCGTTAGTTACTTTCAAAGTTGTTTTTAGTGTTCCTGAACGTCGTTGTTAGGTACTCCTTGGGAAACGAGCGCATGTTGGTCGTGTAATAGTAACTTAAAGACTATTTTTTTTAAATCCTAAAACGAATAGGTAACTATTACTTTTACTAATAACTATTCTTACTTTAGGATTAATTTGTTTAATGATTCTCCTATTTGATATTATTTTTAAATGAGCATAATAGAAATTAATGTTATCTTAAAACTGTTAAAATATAATTGAACAATTTTTGGGGTAGTTTACTAAACATATTTTAAAATTTGTTTTGTTCACTTTTTCATTATTTTTAATATTTTGAAAGGAATAAAGGATAATTATAATGAAATCAATTTTACTATTTGGGAGCATATGAAACCGCTCAAATCCTTTCAACCCTAAGTACCAAAATTACAACGCGATTGTCTGGAAACATCGCAGATTTAACTCACCCCAAATAACACTATTGAACAAAGTATACAAATAGATATTTTCACTGCAGTTCTGCTTATCAAAACTGCTCGACCGCTAAGGGGTGACCTACCAGTATAAGACGACCCCCCTGGCCCTTTTCACTAAGACAAAATTGTACTGTATAGTGGTTAGTGAGGGAGTCAGTGCAGATCAACATAATCTGGTTATCTCTGTACCCCTAATATTCAATTGTTTCATACTATAAAGTAATACAATAAGTACACCGTTTTGTATACATTGAGTATCTACCTTTGATTTTATACAGAGTAATAAAATGCAGAAATGTCAAAATTTCAATTGCAAATATATTTTTATGATATATGCTAACAATATTTTTTGTAAAAATCTTTATTAATTTAATAGTTTTAATTATCGAATTGCATGTAAATTCAATTATTTATTCACTATTGGTAATATATTGGTAATAGAATAAATAATTTTCATCGTCACAATTAATAATCTTAGTAGATTATTGAGCATATTTTGGTAGACTTTTCGCTGTGTATCGCACATCAAAAGTCATGCAAGAAATATGTGGAAACACTCTGAGTACGATAAATACGATAACCCTAAACACCTCTTAAGTGTTTAGGGTTATTTATCTTAAAATAATTGTTAACTAGATATGACATACATTTAAATAGTTAAACGTCATAAAAACATATTTTAACTGTTTATTACTAATTATATCACTAAACCTAGTCGGATATTATCATCAACACAATGTCTTTAATAACTTAGGTACTATTACAGAATAATGGGAAGTTGTACAAAAAGCAAGCAAACAAGCATCTTTTGTCAACTTTGAACTATCAATTATTTAATGATCTCGTCTGTTCTATATATTGTTTACACTGTGGACCGTTAATATGTTCCCAACAATCGTCGCTGTCGGTCCGCGTTAGTGTCTGGCGAGGCTTTAATTTTATATTCATAGCGATCCGCTAATCCTCTCCCCATGCACTACAGTCTGCAAAAAAGTTTATAAATTAATATAACAATAATTACACTTTAATAAATATGCACTCTTAATTTTACTTGCAAAAACTATACCCCTTTTAACTGACTTTCGAAAGGAAAGAGGTTACCTGTTCATTACGTTTATATGTATTTTTACCTAATACACGTGATTGTCTGTGAGTGAGTCGTGATTTCTAATAGTAAAACAATGTATTTATTACTTTTGAGATAACCTGCATGTTTGAGAGTCTTTGGGATCAGCAACGCATCTGTGATCGCCTTCAGATAGAACCCTTATTCTATATGAAGTTGCTTACAGATGTCTATGAGCGGCAGTAAGCATCAGGTGGACTACATGCTCATTTGCTATTTCATTAATATAAAAAAACTTGATTGTTTTGGGGAAATAGACGAAACTCGTACTTCTGGAATTAAACTGAGACTTATTAAACTAAAAATATTTAATAATATTTTTTTTGCTATCACTACCTTCCAACATTCGCAATCATCTTATATCTGCGAACTATGCAAACCCCATTGTACCGAAACAATCCAGGGCACATCTCCTTTGTGGAGTGTAACGTTGAGTGACAGGTCTCATTGTCACACCGAAAACGTTGCGTTGATACAACGCTTTTATTGGTAAACTGATACGTGATTCGGACTCCGAATTAGGACAGATGCTGCATCTGTTTTCAACTGTTTATTGTGTTAATTGGACCAATGTTTTAACAGACATTACTGAATATACGTCGATTTATAAGGAGATAAATATGGTGTAGGATGTAGCAAGTGGCACACATATATACAAGGCATACATATGTAGATATTCATGCAATATTAAGTAGTAAACGAATTGTTCTAACATTTTTATATCTTAAACACCTAGCAATAAGGTAAGCCGGCTACTTTTGTAACTACAGAAATTGGCAACATCAGAGTTATCAAAATATCTTCTCGAAGTTATACACTATAATATGTTATATTATGTTATATTATAAAATAAGATATACATAATACAATTATAGTGGTTACACACAAACTCATGCTCACTTACAAAACACACACACTCACAAACATGCACACAC
>DWNE01007562.1:0-12153 GCA_018249875.1 Cecropterus toxeus | reverse complement strand
TTCATATTTCTGTCTGGCCGGGAATCGAACCCGGGACCCACTGCGCGTCAGACCGGTATGGTGACCGTTCCGCCACGCGGGTCGTCAAAAAAGAATTAATGCGATGTTAACATTATATGGTTATCATAAGGATGTACCATTTCACTTTTTAAATCGATAGTCATTATAAAAAAATATTTTAAGAATTTTACCCAATTTGACGAAATTTAGGGTTCGACCCATTTCATTCTTTCTGTGCAACATTTTTCACTTAAAAATAGAAAACAAAAAAAAAAAAAAATAATCAAATCTAAAAAAAAACAAGATTTTTATAAATAAAATTAATCTAAACTAAGAAAATAAATTTGAAAATTAAATTCATCTCTTGCGCCGTACATTTAAATTCTAGATTGTAATTATAAATGACAAAATAAAATCCGTTCCTTCTAGACTGTTAGCTTAATATTACTGGTTGCGCGTTTCCTACGTGAGATACACGTACCGTTAACGGGCGAGCAGTGTCCGCTGTTCTCGCAGCGGCAGGCGGCGCGGCAGCCCTTGCCGTACGTGAGCAGCGGGCACTGCCGCGAGCACGTCTCGCCGCTCCAGCCCGCCGCGCACTCGCACGCGCCCGTCCATGGATCGCACCTGGCACATATAACAATACATTACTTACAACTTCGTATTTCATCATGGTAAATTTGAAATGTAAAATATATTATATGATCAATATTGACCATGTGATTCCAATTATCCAAATGTATATGTTTTATTTACAATATTATTTTTGTGTAAAAATTGAAATTGAATAGTACAAGTCAATGGTTTCATAACAAAGTAAATTTAGTAAGTAGTGACATATAATATCTTAAAATATGACTTTCTTAAAAAAATGTAACCGTTTTTATTAGATTAGTAATACCATTTAGTTTGGCAAACATTTTAATTTGGAATCTAATATTATATATATATAGGTACTAGATAGTATTAGGTAGGAAAAAATATTTCACAAGAAAGACATTTTATCTGATTTATGAAAATTATGTGTAAAAAAATCCTGGCTTACCATCCCTAGGACCTCTCCGTATTTACGGAGAACGGTAGCTCAACACGCAAAAGATGGCTGACCATCAAGGCGTCCAACTTCCAGAACGAGTAGGTGAACACTCACATGTCAGTGGTAGCGGGCGTGCACTCGCAGCGCCTGTCGCAGCGCGGCCCCCACAGCCCGTCGGCGCAGGCGCGGCGCTCGCAGCGCGCGCCGGCCCAGCCCGGCCGGCACGCGCACGACCCGTCCCGCGCGCTGCACGCCGCGCCGTGCGAGCACGCGCACCGCCCCGCGCACCCCACGCCCCACCGCCCCGTCGGACACTCCTCCAGGCACTGGTAGGGATGGGAAAAAATAATCGATTATTTAATAAATCGATATTTTTTTTAGAATAATCGATTTTTATTAATCGATTTCTTGACCATAAATAATCGATTTTTTATTTACACTTCGGTTTTTCTGTAGCTTTAAATTACTAAAAAAATATTTATTTCGAAGTTTTAGGTTTTATGTTAGATATTGCTTTTTTTGGCCGTCAAATTACATATTGTGGATATTGTCGTTTTTTTTTGTTCGTTCGCTTTCGGCACGGGCGGTGTAACCCACGCTTGTGTGGGCAAGTTCCAATAAAAAATCGATTTAAAAAAAAAACATTTTTTTTTTTGCAAAAACATCGATTTTTGGATAATCGATTATTTGATTAAAATATAAAATCGATTAATTAATAATCTATTTTTCCCCAGCCAAGTTAAATCCCTAGGCACTGGTCACAAAACATACAAAGGTATTAAATACTACTCGTTCGCGCTGTCGACGTGACGTCAAACATGTAGTAACGTCAACAAAAAAACAAGTTTGAAAAACATATATTTATTTGTTGTTGCGTCATCAAAATCATGGATTTTCGTAAAAATCCATGAAATTTATTTTTTTCACGTACGGTCCATATTTAGCCGCAGAAGATAAAGACACATTTTATTTTGTAATTCAATAAAATCGCGTCATCCTCTTAAGATAACAATTGATTTTCAATGAACATTATTATACCACTTGAAGAAATTGAATGACAACACAATTACAACATTTCGAAGAATACAATCAAAAGCAAACATAGTAATCATTACATCTCTATTTAAAAAAGATACAGTTCAATGGCAAGTACGCAAATATTATGAAATATTTAACATTTATGAGCAATAGATTACGGGGAAGGGAAGCTTTCTGAATAAAGACGCATTCTAGACTCATAGCCCCACACTAGGATTTTCTCAGAATCTAAACTCATCATTCAGATGCGTGTCTGGCCGGGGCCGGAACCCACAGCGGGTTAGATCGGTATGGTAACCGCTCGGCCGCGCGGGTCGACAAAGGAGGAAATAAAAGAGTTTGATTTATTTTTAATTAGATTATTCCCGCAGCTCCACCCGCTTTGGTCACGTTTACCACAGTAATAAGTTAATCTAGTTATCCCATGTGTTTATCCCGATCATGACAAATTTCCGCGAAATACTAACCATATTTCGCTGAAATTTGTCATAAAAAATATATCGTCAGGGTCGACTGACTGAGAATGCCATTAAGCATTAAGTTCACCCTTGCAACCCTTAATTAAATGTGTTTCAAAAAGTAAATAAATAAATTAAATAAATGTTTTTGCATAAAAGAGTAGCAAAAATACACTTTCGCCTTTATAATATTGGTTTCAATGTAAAGAAAATAAAACATACCTTTTCTCCAGTGAAGCCAGCTTCACATTGGCAGTGGCCCGTAACGTGATGGCACCCAGCACCATTTGCACATTCACAAGTTTGTTCACACTTCTCTCCCCACCTTCCAGAAGGGCATCTGAAAGGGCAGGAAAAAACATGTCGTAAAACCTTTTTATTTACTCTAAATATTATTGCTAAGATCGCTTAAAGAGACAAAATGATTCAATTTCTCACATGAAAGTCAGTTTCTCATTTTTAAACCATTAAATAAATTTAAATAAAGGGGTAGAAAATTTTTAGCTCGACACCGGAGGCTTGAACGCTACACCTATTTCTGCTTCATAACAGCAGAGTTAACGCTGCTGTGTTGTGGTTTGAAAGTTGTACTAATGGACACATACTGAGGCGTTAGCTCCGTCCTTAGGAATAATTACTCTAATCGTAACATGGGTTCATAAAAGATATCCGTAAGTGGCAGTGGCCACCTACTGTCCAATAGTCTGCACGCGCAGTTTCTACTTCTATATTTAAAAAAAAATACATACTTGTTGGCGCATACTTCTCCCGTCCAACCAGGCGTGCACTCGCAGCCGGATAACGGCAAACATTTCCCTCCATTCTGACACCGACAGACTTGCGGACATGGTATGCCACCCGGACATGGTTCATCGCATCTGAAACATAATGAATTCTGAAATATTTTTTTCCGACATCCATCGGTTCAATTACAAAGTAAATGTTACCCTAAATTCAATCAAAATTTCAGCACACAGTAAGTTTTGTAACCTGATCGTAAGAACTCCGGAGACCGTGCTCTATCTGTGTTTCCATTCGCTAAAAGAACGGAAGATGCACGTGTAATCTCATTTGTCACACTAAAATGCATACACACATAAATTTCATACATATTTAATGCATTGGCAACGGTTTCAAGCCTTCCTACCATAAAATTAATCGTCGCACGATGTTCTTACATAAAAAATGTCAATATGAAAAGCAGTTTGTAAAGACAGAAGTTACTGCCTCATCCATTGATACTGCAATATCCGTATCCAATAGTGATCATACCGTCATGTTTTCCATACAATTTACTATACGATCAGTGCCATACTTTCGTTGACCACCGGAATCCCGGCGTTTAGATGCTCCGCGTAGCTTTCGTTGGAGGTGGACGGCATACTGACCGTCGGATAACTTCTAAATGTTATCCGACGTTGTGATGTGACTTCACACTAAGTCATACTCACAATGGTCCCGTGAGTCCCGGCGCACATGTACAAGCTCCGGTGGCCGGATGGCACGTGGAGTCGTTCCTGCACTGGCAGAGCTCCGCGCAGCTATCGCCGAAGGTTGGCGGCGCGCACGCCCGCTCGCACGCGTCGCCGCGCCAGCCCGCCGCGCACGCACACTCGCCCGTCAGCGGCTCGCACGTACCCCCGTTGAGACAACGGCACTCGTGCTCGCATGAACGACCCCATTTGCCGTCCGGGCACGCTGAAAAGAGACACGTGTGCCACACATGGTGTTACTAATAACAATTTATAAAGCGTGAGTTCTCCGAAAATATAGTCAAATGTGACTAGTTGGTTAGCGTTACACGTTTACATACTAAGCATGACTTATATGCTCAAGAATGTATGTATTACCGGCAGATATAATTGTTCTAAGATATTATCTTAAATTTATGACGTCAAGGTAGTAAAATAAAGGGCTCTTAAAATCCTGCGACACATTAATCAATCATCATGGTTTAACATGTCCATAGGTAATCGAGACTACATACGATTATGAAATTTAAAAGCTTTATTTAATTTGTATTTTATACATATTTCAGTTAAGATAATTCATTTAAGTTTAAAAAAATAAAAATGAAGTTCATTATTATCGTTGATCTATTGCTTATTGGACACACAACCTAGATCCTACAAACAACTTTCTTTTCTAATCCAATTCGTACTTGTGGGCTTTATTGAATGCGTGACGAAATTAATAATACGTATACGAGTTATTGAACTCGGAGTCGAATTACAGCAATACATAAAAATCGGAATAGCGTAATCATGTTACAAGCGTGAAGAACAAACAACAAAGTTGCACGATTTCTCCGCTAAAATTGCAAACGGCCCATGCGGGTCAACGATCGCGTTACTTGCAAAATTACCGTATTTAGGTGTTATCCATCGGATCCACTTACATATGTCACAAGCGGGGCCACCATATCCGTGCTCGCAGAGGCAAGTGTTCGGCGCTACACACTTGCCGCGCACGCAGTGCTCCACGCACACAGGCACACACTGCTCCCCCTGCGCGTCCGGCGCATAACCCAGACAGCACTCTTCCACCGGCCTGTGTTTAACCAAGGTCTGAGTTTTGAACACCGGTCTGAATTTTATCTTGTACTTCGAACATCGGGGCGGCACATTTAGACACCACGAATACTCCTTCACCTGATACGCCTGCTGCTCTGACACTCGAATTGTTGTTACGTACCTGTAATTAAATTAAATACTATTATTCATTTCCTTCATAATAATATTAAAAACAATTGTATTTAGACTACATTTATTTAAACTGTCTAATATTAACATGTAGCGATAGTATTAGTATGTAACGAGAAATGGAAACATCTTACAGGGTTACAATCAAATTGGCTCAAAAATGTGAACCCAGCCTTGGCCATTGTATAAGATATGGTTTAAACCCCTCTTACGCAGAAAGGAGGACCATTCCCAGCAGTGGGACATAAATGAGCTGATTACGACCCCATGACACGATTGAAAGGTCATAAACATGTTCATAGAAAATATTTCCTTATCACAAACTCAGTAGAAATAATGACATGACTTGTTAAACAAATCAAGCATTTGCGACGAGTAATCAGTCACCCCTTCATTCAAAATACCTAACAATAAACAAAGCATTTACTGAATAACAAACCACAATGGGTGTGTAATTTTTTCATTAAGATAAAATATAACAAGTGATCTTTCCAAGAGGAAATTCAACAGAAAGATCTGTTTCCTGCGCTAGATTACATTTATCAATATAATTCGAGATATATTTTTTTAAAATTAACTTAATAAAAATCTACAATAAAAGGTGACCCCCATCACTAAATTTAATTTAAATATCGTTTATATTTATTGAATGAAAAATAATAATTATAAAACTTATAAAATTGAATCTAATTAAAAAAATAATCGTGAAAAATCGTTGAATGCGATAAAGATTCGATAAATACTGGCTATAAAACGAAAATATGAGAATATTTAAATTTCCTATTTTAAAATATAATAAGAAAATTAAACTTTACTATTGTCTTAATATTCTGTTACTTTATATTACACTAATATTATATTGTCATAATATTAATGTAATATGAAGTAAGTTGTACGAGAATTATGATATTTGTACAACGTTCATATGAGTCATGCACGCAAATTATTGTCAGTGAAAATACAATGCTTAGTAAGAAATGGACTACTGTACCCTACCCACTTAATAATTTTGTCGTCGTGTTTATGAGTAATGTGGAAACGATATGAATGTTACATGCAACAGTAGTGTCAAAGGTAAACTAGTTACATCGTTAAAATCATTAAAACAAAAATCCCCGACTGCTTAAAACGAAATTTAATATAACGCTTATATGAGTTTTCGTCAAAATAGTCAAGTAAAAGAATTATGATATACCTACATATATTTTAGATTGGTCTATTTCCTAGCTTTCATTTCATACCCATATTGCCGTAATAGTAAAAAAAATTACCCTCGCCACCTTTCGTCTTTCCAGGCTCCATTTAAAAAAAATATATAGCCTATCACTTTCCAAATTGAGACGATTCTAATGATATATCATACGTCACAAACCGTCAAGACGTTTGGGATATAGCGCGTGCTAAAGTCATGGACATACATACAAACATACATACGTTCCAATTCATTACCCTTCTTCTGATGCAGTCGGGTAAAAAGATGTTATCTAGCTGTTGATATAGGAATGATCGTAGCGAGTGCAGTATTGACGTGTAGTTCTATAAATTGGATTAATTGGACGACAGCACAGGGAACCCCGTTCTGTGTTGCAAATAAACCACGAGGGAACACTGCAAACTATTGAATAGATTTACTTTTTTCTGTCTAGTGCACGATGTGTCTCCACTTAAAATAAATTTCATCCAATCAATTCCACAGAATGTAACAGAAGGCAATTCCGCTGATCACACACTGACGATTCACACATAATCAATTATGATTACATCCGATAATGAGGATGTCGCCACTCGAAAGCGCTTTGTTTGTTAGAATGTAAGACTGGTTATTAACATATATTATTATAAACTAAACATTGAGTATTTATCGTCAAACAATATTATTTATGGGGATTCCCCATATAATATATTTTTATCATACAATAAACGAGTCATAAACTCATAAAAATCAGTCGGTCCTTCCAGATTGTAAGTGGTATGCTAACAGCTAATTATATTTCCATGTAACACTTTCTTTACGTCTTATAGAAGTAGCAGGGGAGACGTACTATATGCGTAAGATTGTATGGAATCTTGAACCTCAAAGTAGCGTAAAAAGAAATTATAATACAAACACTAAATCCGAAAATGTTCATATTTTGGCTTTTTAATTATATTCATAATTAGACTGTTTACATACTGTGTGTTTGTCAAGAGTTTGCAGTTGTGACTTTGCTGTACACATAACAACATGACCGCAACTAAATCTCAGGAGAATATTTTTCCTCATTTGGTGACTTTAATGCACGAAATAAACAGCAAATACATATTATGTTAAAGATACGTACAAGTTACAACTCTACCGCAAAACCGCAGGGCAAATACCAATTTATACCTATAGGCTTGACTATAATAAATGGCGAACTGAGCGGCCGCTCTAGAAACCGCCACAATAAAATGAACAAATTAGGACATAAACTTAAGACCTTTCTATGCTTGCACGTGTGGGCACACTTGGGACTGAAGGGACAAGCAAGGGGCACCATAATTGAATCTCACTTTATACTAAAACTTGCCTTGGGCCGGCACGGCATATACAGTTTATTCGTAGACATTAATTCGGAAGTAGAAATGTTTATTAAAAGTAGACTATTATGAATACTAAGTAGTCTAAGTACCATGTACAGCTCACTGACATCTATAATCAACTCCAGATAGGATTAGGATCTTAACTGAGGACGGCCACAGATTCTATGCTATTCTTGAGGACTAAGTCAGAACGTCTCGTATAAGTATATTTACCGTGCCACACGAAATATATTATTAAATTATATGACACTATTATATAAATATGATAGGAAGATGGAATACTTACGGCTCTTGTCGGGTACAAACGTTGGGCCCTTCCAGCAGTGCATCTGCCCAAGCGGCCAGGACCAACAGCACTCCAGCCTGCCACCACATTGCACTTTCCATTTACACAGTTCAACGTCGTGTCTCCATAACAAATCTATTGTTCTCACGTCTTTACGTCACAATGAGCATTGAAACGCGTTAGTTACGATATGCCTAATTGTAGGTTGCAAACATGTCTTGATCAAATTCGTCTGGAACAACATCAAATATTAACATTATTTACAGTTTAATACGTATATAAATCTTCATTCTCTCAGCAAAAAATGAATTATCATATCATTCAAGAGGATACTTATGCAGAAATAAACGTTAACAAAGCTACTCGTCTCGCATTGTTTGCAATTCGTTATCAGGTGAAAAGCTTATGAAGCTCAGGTTCACGGAAGTCATAAGGTTATACATACTAATCTGACCATGTTAAGATACGGTGTCAAATTTCACAGTTCGTCTTATTAAGGAATTATTATTCAATGATCTTCGTTAAAATTGTATCACTGAATTACTGTTCAGTGATACAATTATATACACTAAGTTCTTTCACGAGGGTCACTAAACACTCTCTTGGCGTTGCAAGCATCAGCTTTGAATTAATTTTAGAAAATTTAGCTATCGCTTGCTACGAAACTTTGTTGCCATACATTGAGTCACCATACATACATGAGACTTATACATTTGTTTAACGCTCAACGCTGACGCTTGTAGCGCTGAGCGAATAACGCTTGAAGTAAATGTTTAGTGGCCCTCGGTTTGGGATAGGTTTACAGATGAGGTTGCATTTCCTGACGTGTTGTCCACTCTTCGCATTATCTTGAGAAAAGTTAGCTGGTAATGAAATAACAGAGATAATTAGATCAAGATGACTGCTTTAAAACTAACTCTGTTCTATATGTCCATAGATATTGTGGATAAAATGTGTGTTAAATAAATACGTCTAGCGGAAGCCAATCCATTATGTTTTCAAGTTCAATATTTGAAACACAACTGTTTGTTATACAAACTGAACCAGTGACAGTATGGCTGGGGTAACTTTCTTTGACCTACTCTACTGCCACCGCTACGCATCGGTACGAAAAATCAAAACATCGGTAGACACCGACTCGACATTTCATTATTTCCCTATCTTATTTCTAATTTAATTAGATGCAGGCGTGGGTCGTTGGAATCCAGTATTTTACTGGCGCAACAGGTTTACGAAACTTATCTATCTATATATACTAATTATAAAAGCGATTACCGTCTAAATATTAACTGTAAATATAAACTCTGTGACACTGTAACGTTATAATATAACTTCATATCTAGAAACAAAACAAATGCCATCCAGTGTAACCTGTCGTTCTAGTTCAAAATAAACATGAGCTGAATACGATCGGGTCTAAAAATACCACCGCAAAATATGCGAAGTGTAAAACTACATGTAACTGTTCAACCAACAATTGTAATTGCTATGTACTTACTGAATAAGTGTATTTCATTGCGACCAATCGTCGTATTTTGAAATAAGTATGTATATGTTTCGTACATAAGCTATTAAAAGTAGAAGACAAATTAAGGACCGGTTTTCATAGTAACAGTAATAGTAATACTTTAATTCAGTAACCGTTCATTTCTCAAATAATAATTTTAATATTATGACAGAAATTTTATAAGAAGTAGGTACGTACATTACTTTGATACGTGCTTAAATGGGTTAAGGCTATTGAAAACCTCTGATAAAAATAAAATAATAATGTATGCATGTAAAGGAAAGTAAATCGCTTATCGCTTTACTTTCCTTTGTAGATTAAAAATGGTTAAATGGGTCGGTGTTTACTGTATTAAAGTAATTTATATAATTATGTATTTATACAATTATACAGTTGTTATGTCATTACGAAAATACATGCATATTAAAATAACGATTTCCAACTTAAAATTGCGTGCAAATACCTACTATGTGCTGATTTTACATTAAGTATGTTATAAAATTACATAAATGCTTTTATTGGGAGTTATATTATAACGAGATACTGCGATTTATACGTAGGTAGACCCACTGTTTAAAGAAAATAAAACAGCTTGTCTGTGTAGCAGTGTAGTAAATTTTACATATAATTCTACTACTGCAACAGCTCTATTCGAATATAAAAAGTAACAATCTAAACTGAATTCAGTTGTTAATTGTTCGTAACCGGGAAAAGTTAACAATCAGTAAAACAGTAACACTAACAATAACAACCTTGAGGCTTTATTGTATTTCAAGTATTTAAAAATATAAAGCTTTCGACTCAATGTTTGATTATTTATTGTTTGTGAAAACGGTCGGGCGACTTTGAATGACTTTTTTGTAGACGAAAATAAAACAATTTTTTTATCGAATTTTAACGTTATTTATGTTTTCATGAAGTAATTGCAGTCAGAATAATACGTATAATAAAGGGAAAAAAAATAAAGGATAAACGCTTTCTATTCTCATACCTCAAGGAATATTTTATCTATATTGGGTATGCCCATAAGATTCTACATACGACCATACATGTAAATCAATAATAGGACATGAATTGGTAAAAAAACAGCATGGGAAATGTTAAAACTACTCATCGACTACGCATGTCACGGTATTATTGTTTACGTATCAGTTCGTTTTAAATACCATCCACCAGAGCTAGTTGGGAGAAATATTCTCCAATACCCTGAAGACTGTTCCAAGTATTTGATGCTACGGACTACGGACACCTACGCTACTCATGAGAATCAAAACTAGTATATTCGTATTCCTGCGCTATTTAATAAAATATGGTAAGCCATGTTTCGTTTCGTGCTGCTTGCTACTCCTGAAGACTAAATTGGAACGCCTCGAATAAGGATGTTTCTCTTACCACACTCTTCGGATCAAAATGCAGCAAAACTGCTGTTAAAGAAGATCTAGTGTGTAGAGTATCGAAAGCGTAATTTAATATTTAATTATAATAAACCGAAAAATAATTCTTAATGACATTAAAATACGAAAGTCAGTAGGTAGTTTGTTCCGCTTTCACCTAGCCTATTTCCATACAGTTTTGAGCTTAAGTTATATACAAGTTAAATGCATATGAACTAAGGCTACTTTCGTCCTTGTATCCTATAAATAATTTCGAGGATTCTTTCTAATTAGTAACACGCAAATAGGTCTGTGGACTTTGTCGCTACGAATAACGTAGCTAAATAACGATATATTAACACAATGTAATGTTAGTGTGTATCTTTTTTATTCATGCACTTAAATACGTTCACTATAAAGAAGCAATTGATTTTTCTAACAGTTACTTACCTATTAAGCAGAATAAGCAAATTGTTAACACTTTGAAATTACATTATATTATCAAAAAAAGCTGTAAGAATTTGCTTTTGAAAAAGATATAGGTACGAAACTTACAAAGATATACATCTATGTATTTACTTTTAAGTAAATGAACCCAATGTTTACATTTCATGAGTACGACGAATGGATTCATGACGAATGCAGCTCCTACTCGACTACTTGTTTAATTATTATTACAGGAATGATAAGTGTGCCACCGCTGCGAATATTATCAAAATACGTGTCAGCGTTGATGAGTCCACTACAACAATTATTATTACGCACATGGTCGCCACATGTCCCGCTTTTGTTGAGACATTGGACTACATATTTCAATATAAACTATAATTTCGTTCTAACTACAATTTTCTATTAATGAAGACTTCATTTAAATGACGTTTGCCTCTAATTTGTGTAACAAAAAAATATTATTATTACGCAAATATTGCAAAAAACTTATTTAGATTCATAATAATTTTAGCAATGAACAACTGAAATTATTACGAATATGCACTTTTATTTTACTTAGCAACATAACGGTCAGTATTTATATCAGTCATACATTGGTTTTACATCTGCCAAAATATTGTTTCTGCTAAATACCTTTAGAAGAGATCTTTATAATACTTAAATATAATTTGATTATTATTTAGCACTACCTTCTTTTATTCTTACAATTTTATATATGTTTCATTACAATAGATTTCCCGC
>DWNE01007561.1:0-12153 GCA_018249875.1 Cecropterus toxeus | reverse complement strand
CATGGACATTTGTAAGCAACTTCATATAGAACAGGGGTTCTATATGAAGTCTATCACAGATGCGTTGCTACACCCGACTACTTCACGCTAGAAATGGGCCTGGTGGTAAAACCTGGTTAGCTCGACCGGGGAGGTACCACCACACCTATTTCTAGCGTAAGGCAATTTTCGCGTTTCAGTAGAAGGGTGTGGTAGCCGGTTCACTTATACATGAGGCGACTATCTCAGTCCTTAGGAGTAGCAATGCATCTGTGGTGACTTCAGATAGAACCCCTATTCTATATGAAGTTGCTTACAGATGTCCATGGGTGGCAGTGGCTACTTACATCAGGTTGACTGCATGCTCGTTTGCTACTTCAATGTGATAAAAAGTCGGTCCACAAATGGCGGAGAAATCGATGAACATACATAAAAAAATACATAGAGTCGAACATAGAACCACCTCCATTTCGAAGTCAGTTAAAAAAACTAAATTAATAGATTTATTTTTTTGTCTTGACTGCTAAATGGCAATCTGTCTAAAGAGAATAAGCCATTACTAGAGCTGACTACTAAGTCTGGGTATATCGTATATGTCTTGAGCTTCCGTTGCATGAGTTAAATTTATCGGAAATGACTTTTCATTACATTGGGAATCTGGTACTCAGTGATGTTATATCTTTGCGTTTTATTCTTAAATGGCGAAGGCTTCTTTCCTTGTTTAAAACATGAGACAAGATTGATAATGTGGTTTGATAATTTAGTCTGGGTCTTTTTGCTAAAGCGTATTAATAGAAATGAAGTATTCTTTTTATTTCATTTTTTTACCTAAATTTTAAAGAAACTAAACAATTACCTCATAATTCAATCCGCAGAGTGCATCAACAGAGAGCCAGGCGAGGCCGGCGACTGGAGTCGCAGTTGCAGGCATGCGGGCATCAGTCCGCTTCAGCAATGCCGGACCGGCGCCCGCCGCATCAGGTAAAGACCGTGAGAGGAGCCTACCACGAAGTATCGGTGGTCCTGACGAAAGAAATTTCCTTTACATTTTTATTTCATTTAATGGTGTGGACCACGGCCTCGCGGTGCAAAGGCCTCGCGCCTCACAGCCAAACATAAATTTAAAATGTAGTATGGACAATCCAAAAGTTTAAAAAAATATTTTTATTTTACCACTAACTTTTAGTTAAGTATAGTTTGATGAAGTAATTAATACAAAACTACTAAATTTTTACTGTTTTTTTTTTTTTATTTCATTAACCTTTCTGGCACCATTAGAGGGCGTCGCAAAATGTACCTTGCCCACATTAAATTATTAAGTTTAAGTCGTGCGCCGCCAATGTTGGAAAGTGACATGATTACTTGATATTAAATAATCACAGTCACTTGTACACATTTTGAAAAAGTCAGCATTGTTATTCATTGTATATGACTGGCCGGAACACTAATAAATAAAATGGTTAAATTTAGAAATATTGACGTTCTGACATTACACTCAGAATACAGTCAGATTCATCATTCCGTTATCGTCAAGAACTGTACGGAGAATATATTTATATTGTATGGTGGTCACGGGACCTTATGGAAGAGAAGTGGAAGTGCAATAGGCTGACCAAGAGTCACCAAACATTGTGCACGGAAGAAGCAGGTACTTATATATTTTTTCCTGTTTCTATTGCCACTAGGACGCAAGAGTTCAAATTGTCAATTGTGGACCTTATCGTTCATTATACAATACCATAGCAGTAACAAAAGTGGCGTAGCTTCGCAACATTGAAACTACCATGTATTCTACACCTTCAGACCATTACCTGCGTATAAATTATATGTACGTCTATATCACAAGGTAATTTCTACTCCTCAACCTCGGTCTAACACTATAAATTTTAAGGGTCAAAGCGACTAGCAGATTTTTTCAGCTTTTAGACAAGATACGGTTTCTTGATTCTATACACAATTTTTCCAGTTGAAGTATTAGGAGCAAAATTTTAACTTAAATCAGTAACATTTTCGCTTACACAAGTTAAATGATTTTAGGTCACCAGGTATAACCAATGTAGTTCGACCGGAGAAGTACCTACCTTGCGTTTCGGTGGAAAGGTGTGTCTTCTACCACTACTAACCTAACCACTTACCTTCAGGTTGACTGCATGCTCGTTTGTTACATCGTTTTTATAAAAAAAAAAGTTCAAACTCAACATTTTCAACATTCTTACCAGTATCGGCTCCTATATGAACAGCAAGTTGATCTTCATAAAGTGGGGGGAAGATGCGGGCACTAGGCCTTGCTAACACCCCCATTCGGGTGTCCAATATCTCCACTTGAGAATGACGCTTCCCTTGCTCCTCCACTAAAGTTATTTTCGGGTCTGTGATACCCAAATTGTCGACCTGAAAGTGTAAAAAAAATCTTTACAAAAATGGAACTTACAAAGCCTTTGTAAGTTCTTATTTAACTTTAGCCTTCATATTTTTAATAAATTCAGGAGTTTCCGATCAAGAAATACATATGTCAAAACCATTTTTATTGGTTATGGATGCAAAAACATAAAGATCACTCTGAGACTAAAGAAAAAGATTTAATGGACTACTTTAATGAACTATTTAAATGAACATCTTAAACAGTCCATAAATGCCTTTTCTCCTCTTTTGGGTTCTTTAAAGACAATACAAGTAAATACATTGTCATCACAAATGTCTAAAATAATTATTAAGTTTTCGTTACTAAGTATATGGAATGGAACTTATATATGAGGAGAAAATCTTAGTCCTCGGGAGTGGCAACATATCTGTGATCGTCTTCAGATAAAACCCATATTCTATATGAGGTTGCTTACAGATTTCCATGGGCGGCAGTTACCACTTACCATCAGGTGGACTGCATGCTCGTTTGCTACTTCAATCTGATAAATAAAACGAACCTGAATATCATAAACAAGTGAGCCATCCTTGTCAATGTATAGTAACGCCAGTCCTTCTGGAGCAGGGGACGCTGGCGCTCTTTCAGCCATTAACGGCGCATGGAACACCTCACAAGCGGCTCTTTGCCGTACAACCCCTGAGATACGTCGTTCTAACGCCCCAACAGCTTCCACTGAAAGCAGTAATCTTCCACGAGACAACGAACGTAGCTCTGCTGCAGATACTGGCGTAGAAACTTCTAGAACGTTCAGCTCGTATCCAGGTTTGGATATCTTTTGGACCTACAATCATAAAAATACCACAATCGTTAACAAATCAACGATTAAAGAAAAAAATGACTTTTACTGCAGTAATTACTATTACGTTGTATTTAGTGTTTTAGTGTAATCAGATCTATAATATTTAAAGTAGCCTCATTAGCGAAAAGTTAATTTCTAAATAGAATAATATACATTGTTTTAAAAGGAGATAAACATATGACAAGTGACAAATTTATTGTACAACCGGGTACATCCTTGCGTGTTTCACACAAAAACCACAATTCTGAAATAAAACATAGGAAACTTTCCTATGATTAACATTTTCACGTATAAATAATGTTCAAATTATTTAGACTAGTCCCCAAACAGGCACAATTTAACCTACCATACTGTTCGCCAAACAACTGTTCAACAAACTACCGAAAAGTTTATGTTCTGAACATAGTAAAAATAAGGACCAAAAAATAATAAGAATTAAAATTGAAAACAGTCCTATCAAATTGTCTTACCTCATCAATAATAGTTTGGTTCCGTTCCGGTAACGTCAGGAGCACCCTGACAGACTGGTCCCTAGAAGCCGGCATGAACACTCCATTGTACACAATCGCGAGGTGAAGGCTCGGAGCCGCCCCAGCAGCTCCCGTCACAACAGCAGTCCCTCCCCACCAGCCCTCCTCTTGTCCTGGCATGCGGTAGTCATCGCATGGACCATTGCTGATCGTGGGAGGTGCGTGCTCAGGCTCCAATAGCGACGTGAACATTTCCGACGAAAGTGCTGGATATCTAAAAAATAAAATTATCATAAGCAACGGAAAATTTATTAAAGTAACTAGTGACATCGTTAAAAACATTAAAACAAAAAATCCGGCTGCTTAAAAACGAAATTGTTGTTCATAATGATACATATTTAATTTAACGCTAATATAAGTTTTTGTCAAAATAGTCAAGTAAAAGAATTATTTTCAGGCGCCATTTTGTTTTAAATATATAGCCTATGTCACTTTCCAAACAGATCCTAATGAAATGTCATACGCCACAATCCGTCAAGCCGTTTAGGCTATAGCACGTGCCAAAGAAATGGACATACAGACAAGCAAACATACATACATACATCACACATACGCTTGAAAAACTTTACCCTCCTTCAAACAAATAGATGATATTAAACTCCTTCTATTATTATTATCATATTTATTATTATCATATTTTAACTATAATTAGATTAAACGCTATGTACCTTTATAATTTTTCACACTTATTATTTCATATGAACTATCACTATTTTCATATGAACCATCGAAATCAGTTTATGAACATAGAAAGTAAGGATCAAAAGCAAACAGTTCGAAATAACTATTTGATGTCGTTAAACAATTCACCGATAATATTATGCATTTAATTGAAATACAAATGGAATACGTACGACATAAAAGATGTAGTATTCCAGATAATATCATCAATACGTTAGTAATCGGTACGCATTAACGCACGGCCTTATCTGGCATGTAAATATACGTATTTTTAGCAACATTTACTACCAACGGAGTGGCCTGCTTATTTCAAATCTCAAGATAAGATACTCTACAATCACTTTTTTTCTAGTAATTGCTCTATATATCGTAATTTTTCCATTATTATCGTGAAATTGTGGAAATAATGGATATTGTGTAGGGATGTGAAAAAATAATCGATTATTTAATAAATCGATTATTTTTTATAGAATAATCGATTTTTATAAATCGATTTGTTGACCATGAATAAACGATTTTAAATTAATCGTTTTTTTATTTATACTTTAGTTTTTTTGCTGCAGCTTTGAATAACTAAAACGATTATTTATTTCGTTGTTTCACGTACTTTCAATATCTCACAACTCCTCTCATATAACAGCAACTCTATAATAGAATTACTTGAAACGCCATGTAGTGCCTATTATTTGTGGAGTTTTGCATAAAAATGTCGGCTAAATGAAAATCGATTGTTTGATTAAAATATATAATCGATTAAGATAAAAATCGAGTTTTGCCCAGCTAAGTCACATCCCAAGTATTTTGGACATTACGATACGTTAGTTGTAACTAGGTTTTATCATAACATCAAGCTAGTACGTTTCCGTTATTAATCACACGGTTAATTTGATACGAACAATAAGACTGCTCGTACAGCGAATATCCTTGGTACAATGTTTCAAGGGTAAAGTCTATTGCATAGCGATACCGACATCTGTGATACATTCTTTAAGGTAGTAAAATATTCCACAATAGGTAAGTAAGAAATAAGGCAAACGATTTTTAAAAATCTTGTACAAAAGATGTTTTTGAAAGCAGGCTTGGATACTATTTACATCTGAACTAAATGGTATATTCAAGTGGACGAGCATGAGAGTAAAACATAGGTTCTCCATCATTTAATAATCCAAAAAATAATGCTGCCAATACACATACAAAATTTATTCACGGTGTCAGCAAATTTTTAAGTACCTAACAATTTAAAATAACTATCACACTGTTTAAGACAATGAATGTTTTTACGATTAAATTAAAAACACACTGTAATCAAGAGTGATAAATAAATTATAGGTCATAGGTAACAACTTCCACTCTTATTTTTACAATACCTACAGAAATCTGACGATACGACGAGATGACGTTTTCTGATCTCTGCATTACATCATAATGCAAATAGTTTGCATCATACCTGTTTATTCGTCCGCTCAGAGCACTGTCCATGGAGTTATTTCGCTCGTCACCCCAGATCAACGCCACATAAAGAGATCCTTCTCTAAGTAATCGCTTATATTCTCGAGGCACTCGACGCCAGACACCGCATAACTGCAAATAAAACATTAAAAACATCAAATACCTAATACAACGGACGTTACTGTAAAAGGACGCTGTACAAAATACACGAATGTTTCTTAAATCTTAATCAAAAATCTACCGCCAAATATTATATCGTTCCTGATCTAAATTAAACTTACTCAGTTTACCTTGTCAGTTTTTTCCTCATATGTGGCGTGAATTCCTGGAGCTCGTTTGAGAGGATGTTCTAGAAGCATTCGTCCTCCTCGGTCCAGGAAAGCGAGAGCTCTAGGTTGGATCACCATGGAAGGCCCGAGAAGTACAGACCAGTAGAGATGACGCCTTCGGAAAGTGAATCGAGCTGTTGCAACCCCAGCTGCTACGGGCACTCCTGTCATGTCGTCCCGCCTAATGCAAAGCGGTGACCGACCCGTGAGAAGTGCCCCGAAATCTATGAGAAAATAATGAAATAAAACAAATTTAGATTCAGTGTGGAATTCAGGAATGTAGTTGACGCATCGCAAATATTTTGCTATTATATTGAAATAAACTTTATATAGTCTATTAATACAGTATCAGCTCACGATATACACATGTTTTCAATTTAAATCTGTTTGAAAAGTAAATATCCATCTCATAGTGACTCGGGATTACGTGTATAAAGTTTCCATTACTAACTCAACGTGTCAATTCTTTGTTAATTACTGAAATCATCAGCAATGACAAATCAAAACTTAAGTACTCACGCTTCATACTAAGTTCCTCTTCATCGCCTCCAAGGATTACCGTTGGACTGTCTTCTTGGACTATATCTGGCGCTGGAACCAAAAGGGATAAATTAAAATCAAACGACTCACTACCATTAGTTACTGCCTAGTCCACATCAAATAAATCAAACCTATTTGCTGTTGGTTTATTTGATTCGAACTAAAGGTAATAAATAAGTCAAGCGATTGGCATTCGTAAGGATTTATGTAAATTGATGGGAATCGATAGAAACCGTAAACATGGCGGTTTCAAATGTGCATAAATAGGTATATTGGCACTTTCTCTGAGCTGCAGCGCTCATAAAAACATGTCGCGGGAGCAATTGATCGCGGAGAGGATCGCGGGCGGGTATCGGCCGGTTCGCAAGACCTCCCCGACCCCTCTATTCGGGTTGATTGGATCAAGTGTTATTCAATCGTAGCAGGATCGGCGTCTAGACGGCGACGGTAGAATTTGCGTTTTGCATAGCTTTCTTGTTGGGTCTGCTCCAGACGGAAATAGAGAGAGCAGTGACATTTTGCGCGACGCTTTGATTGTAGCCGATTTGACGACGTGCGATCGATAAATGGCCGAGAAGCAAGCGTTATATAACGACGATGATAGATTAAACAATTTACATGTCCGCCGTGAATGTGGAGCAGAAGCATAATAAACACATTTATTTATATAACGTAAACAAGCTGAATATTAACCCAGAACTAGGTTCGCAGCGAGTAAACGCTATAATGTTCGTAAGTAATGTTCATTATATTTTTTATTCCAATAGAGAAACTTTATCGCGTTATTAACGACGATATTAACGTCACAATCAATGAGTAGTTTGATCGCAGGGAATCTCACCGAGACCTACTCGGCTGCGCACGAGCAGATACGAAGTTATTAAATTATAATTATGCTTAATAAATCTACCTATCGTATCTGATTATTCGTTTACCGCAGTATGACATGTTTCATCGAGTATACGCATACATGCAGAGTAAGTATCCTCAGTAAACATCGTGATGAGCAGACCTGTTTACGCGCCGAGATCTCGGAAGGCAGATTGTGATCTAGTGCGGCCCGGCGCCAGTATTCATAATTCAATCTGTGAATTCATTTAATGCGCGAGACAGTCCTAAATTTATTGGCAAGTGGCGCCAACGTGGCGACATGTCAGCCTAGGGTATTTGCAATGCAACAAAGAGCAGAAGGTCAAACGAACCTATACCCGCCGTACCGCTTACGGTCATTAAAAATAGCTATAATTCCGCAAGCATAATAAAGGTTGCAATATAAACCCAAATTAAGTAACTGAAGGTTTGTTATGCTGTAGCTTGTTTTGCCTCTCTTATTTTTAGCGAATTGGTTGTATTTGACCCGCAACCAAAAAGTTCTGTAGAACTCTTAACTGCGCAAAATAATGGGTGATGTTGTATTGGATAACAAAAAAAATCCTACTAATCTTTCTATACTCTGTTGGAGATAAAGACAGCGGCGCCGGGACACCTTTGACTCGAGTCGCGACGCGCGGCGCCCGCACACTGCACCAAAGTACATAATGAATATTTATGCGCGTACACGCACACTCGCACCAGTGAAAATCTCCGCGAAGGCGCCTCATGACCAGCTCCACTCATTAATGTCGTTTAGCGTAAATTTAAACTTTTGAAAGCAGCCTTGAGTTTGGAGACGTGACGTGACTAGAGCCGTGACGAGTTCATTCCGAGTCTAGTCGCGGCCTAACGTCTTTAGGCCTCTCCGACGCGGCGAGTTTTCCAATCGCATGATGTAACCAGGCGCCGCTTTGACGACTACGTTCACGACCGATACCATGAATAGGCTGCGTACACGACACTTACGACTATCAATAATTCATGTTTTTTAAAAGGTTGTAACAAAATTCTCGGTGCTCCCTATGTGGAGCTTCTAAGAAATATTTTCGTGTTGCGCAGCTCTAGAGCTATCGGTTTTCTAACCGTGTCATTCAACACTATCTCCCAGCCGCGCTATGAGTCGTGCTTTTTCGTTTCAAAAGTCACGACGCCCGCAATCGCAGAAACACGATCTACCTAAAACGGAAACGGACAATATTTGCTGGCGCCTGCGCAAACTTTTAAGACGCCATTTGCAACCAATATAGACAAACCTGTCGATCGTATGTGCAGTTACGTACATGCTTGAGAAAAACAGATTGAATCGATAAATACCTGCGCTATATAAGTTCTCTAACAACTTGGTCTTTTAGTACTTCCTAAGCGATTTGCATATTCATAAGCCTTTTAAGAGAGTATCAAGTGAAATGATAATACGAATACTTGCATATCCAAGTGCATTATATTAAAAACTGAGTAAAATACATATGTAAGTATTCATTTATTTATCTATGTTGGATAGTTGCAATTACATTCCGAGTACTAGAAGATACGTTATGACGTTGAGATAAACCGTTGTCCATATTGGCGCAAGATGAAACACAATATAAAGGTAAATCCGACGACCGGTTCCCAGATCATTATAATGTTTGTTATTGTGTATACCGATATCTTTATATTCTCTATATGTAATATATGTAAGGCAAGAATAGGAGAGGCAATTTAGTTCAGGCTGTCATTTAGAACCATAGCATGTCACTAACGCTAAGCAATTTATAATGTTGACACAGTTATCGATAATTATTTTAAAATCGCAAATCTATATATCGAAAAACATAACGATACGACGCGAGGTGCATAACAAACAAGTAAGATTATCTACAAGTTGTATATTGAATTTTAACATGTATCTATATAACGATGTAGTGACATGTATGTACCAAAGCGGGAAGGAAAAATAATAGGAACAACTTCTCTAATATATGATTTTTAATTACCTTAGCCTACCTACATATTGAAAGACCTACACTTATCATCTAAAAATCTTCCTGATTTAACCAAAATAACTAAATCCTAAATCCTATTAGACCGATAAATTTCTGATTTACCCCCCAAAAATCAAAACCACGCTATTTACCCTCATATACTCTGATGAACTGATGAATCCCATTTGGCTTTACGCTATAACAATACAGTAAAGAAGTCATTAATACTGATTCCAACTGTGCACTTAGCTCTTTGGACCGATCGTTTGCCTATAATAGAATAGCACAGAAGTGCAATATAAAGCATATAACTAGTTTGATCTGTATCATGCGATGATGATACTTTCTATTAAAAACTATATGTTTATATAGCTAACCTTGCATATTATACGATCTTTAAAATAAACATTTACAAGGTAGGTGGCATTGCAAAATGTCATACTATGGGACACCTTGACCTCGGTAAATTGCTGGTAAAAATGATTTTCAGCATTCTGAAACGACGGCGCGATGACGTAAGTGCGCACAGCCGATGAAACCCCGCTCTATTGCATGTCACCTCACCGAGATCACAAGCTACCTGTCACTATGTGCCAAATGTGCCAGGAAGACTGGCTCATTATTTTAAAATATTTCTCACGACCACACACACATTAATATCACGATGCGTACATTCACGGTTAGACAGTGGTAACTATCCAACTCAGCACGCTAGTTGGCTTAACCTGATTAACTCTTGACCTACATAAGGTTCAGTTTAAACAAGCTGATAACGCTGATAGCATTGTTTTATTCTGTTTACGATTTATTCTCTTAACAAAACAAAACGATTTATGATTATTGATTGACGAGACGTTGATCTTATCGATTTTTTTCTTAATACCCAATACGGTTAAGTTTATGACTTAGATTAAAATAATAAGACGCTTTTTCTTGTAATAATTTGGTAATTAAAAAATGTTGGCACAAAAACAACGCAGACGTCTGGTGACTTAGTTTCTTGCGTGTTACAGTTACACGAGGCTCGATTCCGACTACTCCGAAATGAAAAGTCATGTTTCGCAAAATGAGACATTGAGCTCAATCATAGTCGATAATCTGCAATTGTGAGCGCAAAGTCTAATTGGCAGAGCGATTGTGTTGAGACGATGTGACGGCCATAGAGCGCGAGGCACCGGTGTGCGACGCGGCGGCGTGCAGTTATTCCATTGAAGCTGGCAACGGGGCGGCTGCGGCGGGCCCAGCCTTCATTGCGAATTCCCGCGACGCCGAGCGGCTTGTTCGCAGTCGGCTCTGCGCTAATTTATAGGTTATATTCGTAATGATTGCGGCAAAGAATGTTTATAGCGCAAGGCGCGGTCTTATTGTTGTCGATAGGCACGCCGCGGTGCTCATGCCCGCACACACGCCCGCATAACTGTCGCGCTACGAGAATGCAGCGAGCGTTGGCTCCGATTCAATGTCCATTTCCATAAAATATAATTTCATCTCAACGCTCTCGATGCGCCCGATGTTAATGTTTCCGCGCGATCTATATTCATAAACGTTACACGAAAAGCAAAAGCGGCGGCCGCACGTAGGTATGCGAATAATAAACCGTTCTCAAATGCACAACAAAAAAATTGGCACCCGCCCACGCAATTACGTACGCATTCGCCATGTTTGTGCAAAACCAAAACCCTGAGAATTTTACTGCTAACTAAAATGGACGTAGGTACGCGCTTTGGAAATATCGTACAATTGAAAATTGGCGCGTTCACGCCCGCGTCTACCTTGTACGGCGGCGCCGAACGAGGTATTGTACCGCCCGCGGTATTTCTGCGGCAGCCTATGCACGACCGTTTACGGAGAGCCACTTACCCAAAAAAGTAGAACAACAAACCACGTCCGCGCTGTTTACAAGACGTGCAACACTTCGACCGCATTGTCCTGCGGTGAAACCGTAGCGATTTGCATTTTACGCCTACAAGAGCCAGCCACCCCGCGCCGTCCTCGGTTCATTCGCTCGCGGCAACCTCATGAATTTCTCGTATAACCCTTTACATACATGTACATGTCTACCGCAAGTTTAAGTAAAAACCCATAGAACAAGTCGGCGAAAACATGTCTTTGTTCCGGTCATAAACACCGTTAAAATATAATACAAGCATGCATTATCTCTAGTGCAAACATAACAACAACGAATTCTTCTTTATCAAAAATGACTACTGTTTCAATTACTTCCTGCTATCTACTTAAAAACTGAGCCACTAGTTATTACTCATTAGCTCACTCAGAGATAACAAGGTGTTAATGAATGTCACAAACAAAAGCCCCTCACATTACTACGACTTCGGGACAATTATTGACATTATTTTTTGCACATTTATCAATAGCACTGAACTAAAGTAATATTGAAAACAATTATATTGCAAGTGATTAGAGATAATAATGATAAAGTATGTCATCTCAACATTATTATAATTAGTTTGTTTTTTTTCTTATTATAGTATAAAAAATAACAAATGGTTTTTTTTTTATAAATATGAAGTAGCAAACGAGCAAGCAGCCCACCTGATGGTAAGTGGTTACTGCCGCCCATGAACAT
>DWNE01007560.1:0-12154 GCA_018249875.1 Cecropterus toxeus | reverse complement strand
CTGTCCTATGATTAATTAAATATTGAGTTAATTATTTTATAGAGGAACTTTCCTATTCTCGTGGCTCTGCTTGCATTGATCGCGTTTTAAAAAGTAATGAGTATTCCGTGTATTAATCCCAGCCCCAGAACTTCCCCGTAGTTCCGGGATTAGAATAGGGCTACGGTATCCCCTGCCTGTCGTAAGAGGCGACTAAAAGGGGCTTTCGGGGTTGCGGGCGGCAAGATTGGGAGCTCGAATCGTCCAGCCAGTTGACCCAGAAAGGACGGCGGTATGTGTGGTCGCATACAGTTGTAAAGAGCAGACGGTGCAGTGGGCCCAGCTGCTCACCTGGGTGGAGCCCGATGGGACAACGCGCTCAGAAGACTCTGGTTGCGTTCCTTTGAAGATCCCGGAGTCGTCTTCGTAGCGCCGACTACGGCCACCTGGGGGTTTTAGTGCGGTAAAAATCTCACATAATCTGGCGTCGCTCCCACGACGTCGGATACATTTTTAAGGTTTAAAATAAGTAAAAAAGGTGGTCATTTAAATCGTACATATACTTCCACTTCTGAGTAGGCGTCCTAATGGTCAAAGTTAAATCGATGATGAGTTGCACATTCGTTTGCAAGATTTGAACTTGCCGCCCAGGGCACATGTTCCGGCTTTCCCCTCCCCCTAAATCTGGGGCTGGTTAATCCAGGTCATAAATTATATCTGTGCAATTTTTTTACGAATTGCGAGTAGTGTTTGCGTGAAAGAGTAACTAATATACATATATACAACTACACAAACTTAATTACATTAAGTGATATAAAATTTACCTAAATCCAAGCATAAGTAGTGCTCTATAATATTTATGTACTTCTGCTGTTTCAAGGTAAGATAAATTAATACAATTTCAAATATGTTTTATCTGTAAATAAATTAGTAAAGTTGGAGAAACGTATCTTAATTAATAAGATTAATTTACCAATAACAGGATTAACCAATGTAAGTGCAATAAATAATTAATTTTATCACTTTAAAAAGCGATAACGCTTATTAGGTCAAATCACTAATCTACAGGTATGTGTTAGGAATTTCACAATTTAACAGACGACATTATTTCGTAACGAAGATAAACATAACAAATAAAAGAAATACTAATTGGTTTTGCAGATTAGTGACCAAAGTATTACGGTAAAATTGTTTTAAAATTTAAATCAATATGTATAAATTGCTAACAGTTCTCTTTGCCTTTGCTTGTGTGAGCCAAGGTACTTTTATAAGACCTCCTTCATATACACTTCAAGCTGAATTTGGACTCCAGAATGATCCCTTTCTGAGGTCTACGGACGAAATAGCTTCACAATGGGGTCCTCACGTTATGGACTTTTTAAAACTTATCGACGTAGAAAAGATGTTCACGGTAGTAACACAACACATATACGATCCTGAAGTAATGGGATTCATTCAGTTTGTATTTAGTCCTCAGTTCAAGGAAGTCATTTGGGAATTTGAAACAATGGATGAGTTCAAGGAGGTAAGCACAAAACTGATTCTATGTATTAGTCATTCTAAGGTCTTAAATTTCTATATTCGTCAATTTCTACGGATGACCCAAAATAATATAATTTTTAGTCAATTCTGTAATCTCGTTAACTGTATACATTAATTAAATTTTAAAAAATCTTCAAGTAATAAAATTGTTTCAAATATCCCTCAGAAAGTGTTTGGTACAAATGAATTTTATAACAATTCCATTTTAAGTTACATCTTGAAACTACAATATCGAGAAGTTATAAGAAAATACTATAAGGTACTTTAAAAAAATAACAGTATTTTTACTTATGTTGTTATTATTTACAGGCTTTTGTGTTCTTGGCATCTAAGGGATATGATATGGAATCGGTAATGGTTTTCATAAACACTGCCTTGAACTTACCGCCCTTTGAAAAACCTAACAGAATGTTAAGAAATGAAAGGGGTATTTCGGAGTTTTTAGAAGCAGTGGTAAATGCATTACCTCTTGAAGATATGAAGAAATTATTCGAAATTAAATTGCAGACTAGACCGGAGGTAGCTGAATTGTTTGAAACTATCAATTCTCAAGAGTTTATGGACATAATGAAGAAAATGCACATGAACCCTAAATTTATGGAGTTCAAAAAGATTTTTGAAAGCTACGGATTTGATTTCGGCTTCCTTTGTAAAATAGCTAAGGATATTTTTGGAGATTATTATCAGGGAATTTTTTGTGTATAAATTTTTCATGATCTAACTAATGTCATTTACTCTTAATAAATCTTACTTTGCTCCTTTTATCCTACTTTGTTTTATTCTATATTTATTTAGTATCATATTAAACTAAGAAATATACATATACTGTTACAATTTGTAGAATGTTAAAACATAATCCTTTCCTATTTTCGTGATGCTATCAAAATTTTCAAACAACATAGTTATAGAGTTTGAAATTGGCTGGTAACGGAACTCATTACAGAAGTCGTTTAAACAACACAGCTCCGCACTCAGCCGCGTGACTCCGCGTGCCCCCACAACAATATCAGATCAAGAACAATATGTGGATATTATTATGGTTCCGTATTATATTGCACAGGAATGTTATTGTCAAGTTTCACCGTACATTTTTATTATTACCCGAAAGCGTCAGAATGAGGGTAACGTTTTTCGAGCGTATGTATGTAGGTATGTTTGTTTTATGTGCATTTCTTTGTCACGCGCTAAAATCCAAACGGCTTTACGCATTGTGACGTATATATCATTAGAATCGTCTCAGTTTGAAATATATTATTTAAAAAATGGCGCCTGTAGTCAGCTTTTTCGTTTTAATATATTTAACAATGATACTATTATGGATGTAATAAACCAACATGTCCACCATCTATGGACGTCAACCAACCCCAGATGAAATCCGACTCCCGACAAAGATTGTCACAATGGACTAAGGCTTTCAAACCTCGGATAAGCAATTTTCCCTGACTAAAACTTTCTACAGAGGAAACAAATTGGAAAAATTGAGTCCATATCTGTAATGTTTGAAAATCAGGCCTAGAATCTATACTAATATTATAAAGCAGTAGGGTTTGTTTTGGTTGAACGCGCTAATCTCAGAAACTACTGGTTTGAATTGAAAAAATATTTTTGTGTTGAATAGTAAATTTATCGTGGAAGGCTTCAGGCTATATAACATCACGCTATATTTATTTGTTTTTAAAAGATTCTGTAATAAACGCGGATGAAACTGCGTGACACAGCTAGTATTTAATAATTAATGACGCTTATGACGTACAGTCCGCTTTAATTAGTTGCATGAAAACCGGAATCGACCAAAACATATAATGAAATCAAAAAGAGAACTCTAAAAATAATTGAGTGGAAGGTAAATTAATTTCGAGAACACGCAATGCAACCCGCTATTATGTTTAGAAATGAGTTGTATTTCCTGATAAACCGCACCACTTATCGTACCTAATTTATTGTGGTTTGGGCTTGTTTAGTTTGTAAAATTTGTTTTAAGGTTATGACAACTTATAACTAAATTTATAGCTTTAAATTTTAAAACATTTTTGCTTAACTACGTTCTCTTTTATTTCAAATTAAAATAAGAATAGGAAGTCATCAAATAGAAGTCCTTCAAAAATTTAAAAATTTTGTCGGGACATCCTAGACGAACAGATAGATGATAAGCATCTTAAATAGTTTTTTGAGATGAGTCTTCTTTAGAATCGTTGTGATTTAAAACTCGATGAAACGAAAATGCGTTACCAAAGCAGTTGTCGGCGCTTCAACTAGACGGCGCTGTACCGCTTTCTGAATCACGTTATTTTACTTTGAAGCTTGTATTAGAGTATAAGTTTGGTATATGCGAAATACGATAAGCGAATATGGGCTGCAGTGATTACTTAAACATTAAAAAAAAACATTAGTCTTAAAACCATAATAAGCTTCACTTCTGCTGCGTGTGAAATGCAGACAGACTTATTTTTAGTTCATACTATGTACACTACGACTTATTTACAATTATGGAGTATAATAAGAAAGTATTCGTCTAGTCATAAAAACGAGAGAGAAGATATTTTCAGTGATTTATATATAAATAAGTAATAGTGATATGAGGGGTAATTTTCTGCGCCTCGCTGAGATAAGTGAAGGCGCGCGCACGCAGGAAGTGGGCTCGTCCGGTGCCATGCATCGCTTCCCGACAGTCGCTGCTTCCGTTTCCGCAAGATCATGGATACATGACGTACGAGAATATACCCCGCCCCCGTTCATGAAGTTTTCCGAACACTGAGCTTTAATCTTGCAATTTATTTGGTTGTCAATACCAGGAAAGAGACACGCGACTGTTGAGCTTCGGTTCAGTAGACAACATAAACGTACGAAGCTAATTTAGGATGATTTAGCGCATTATTGTTTAATGAAATGGATACACGGATGGACTGGTCATCGAGCATATTTATATGTTAAAACTGATGGTTCATAGATTAATTAAAAAAAGATCTTTAAGTTTATATAAGTAAGTAACAAGCTAAATGCTTGTTCCTTGTTGTAGAGTATACAGAAGTCATTAAACAGTTTTTTTTTTATATTTAAATCAATGGATCGAGCATTAGATGATAGTCCACTTAGCTATATTAAGTTAAATTATCTTTTTTTATATAATTATACATTTTTTTATATAATAACCCCTAAGGATAAGGCAGACGGGCTACCTGTTGGAAATAAGTCACCGTCGCCGATGGACATTTGCAACACAATCACCGGCTTTGAAGGAGAGTTCTTTACGACATTTCTCGAAGAGCTCAATTTTTATGACATTGCGGGAACACCTCAAGTGAATTACACATCTCACACACACACGACTGTGGCAAAAACAAACGTGCAAAAAAGACATTGCCGGAACAATGTTATAACTACATTAGATTTAAAATGTAGCAATTCATATGTATCTAGAAAGTGTGAAATCGAGTGACAGATTAGACAACATAGCGGAAAGGACAGGAGATTATTAATTTGATGCATCTCGCAGATAAAGCGATGTTGGTACAAGACGGGGGCTGATCACGGCTGATCGCGGGCCCCGCTGAACATGTGGACAATCTTTCACGCTCATCTGTGAACTCACCCTTTTATTGATCGATGACGTTAGGATAGTATGGATCGAATGTGATGGTCACTTTTCAGATTTTTGTACTTTAGTATTAATTTATAAAATTGCTCTAGTTGTTTCTAAGTACTGTTGCTGGTTTAATATTTATTTTCGTAATTTAAACTTACTACAAACTTAGATAAAATAGTCACAAGATTGTAAATATTAAAATAAGGGTAAATAAATTATACATATCATTATCCTCATCAATTACCAATTAATGTAACCCATAACTATCTCATAGATGAGCACAGGTTTTGTAAGAAGCTATAGTCCGCTATCGGGCCAATGCATCGCTTTACTCAAGCGATGCATTGGCCCGAAGTTGGATCGCCTCGTATTAGGCTGTCATCCTTACTACACACATAGCAACGCTTAACTAAATACTACTACTAAACAGAAATTATTACTACTAGAAATAGGCGTGATATATACAAAAATACGTGGTAATACAATAAATAGGTTCTTAAACATAGAAAATAAACAGTTATAACAGAACTCTCAGAATTATAGATTTCTTAACGGTGTTTTTATTTAAACCATATCATAATAAAAAAGACACTTTCTACACTGTAGCCCACACTAGGTTTTTCCCCTTAGTCATAGGTGCCATGGACACACAAAGACGAATACACAAACACCCAGACCCAGAACAGAAATCTAAACGCATCATTCAGATGTGTGTCTGGCCGGGGATCGAACCCGGGACGCACTGCGCGTTAGATCGATATGGTGAACGCTCCGTCACGCGGGTCGTCGTGGGATAATAAAAATATTTATCTTTCTTTATGAATCCAGACATATTATTTGTCATATCCACATGTGCTTACTCTCGTTGATTAGAGTCCAGAGCGTAGGGGCGCGGGGAAGAGAGCGTGAAATTGTCTGCTCACTTCTGTAAATATAATTTCGGCGACAAAAGGACTATAAACGATATACTTTATAGTACGTGCGGGGTCGGGTGCAAGTGCGTGTCGCATTTCTCGTTACACGTTTTAAAATTATCACCCTATCGTGTTACAAATATCGTGATCGTAGGTACAAAAAGTTTTATGGCTTTATCTAATAATAATGTATTTGTGAAATATTGATGGTAACATTTGTTGGCTTGTCGTTTATATTGTATTTGTATAACAATAAAGACCTGATAATATACATGTCTTACAAGTAACCACTGAGTAAGGCTATACTATGTTCGGTTTTGAAATGAAAGGAGAGCCTTATTCGCGGCGTTCGAACCTAGTTTTCAGGGGCAACGATGAATCTGTGGCCGTAGGAGAATAATTCTATCTGGCGATAGATTCAGTATAGTTCGAACCAACACCACACTTATTTCTAGCGTGAAGCAATTTTTGTGTTCGTTGGAAGGGTGTGGTGTCACTTATATATGAGGCGACCATCTGAGTCCTCAAGAGTAGCAGCGCATCTGTGATAGACTTTAAGTAGGACTCCTGTACTAAATGAAGTTGCTTACAGATACATAGGTATCAGTAACCACTTACCATCAGGTGGACTACATGCTCTATTTCTACTTAAAATCAGATAAATAAATAGGTACAATTATTAAATATGATGTTATTTATTGTCAAATTATTTGATAGCGCTTTATCTATATTTTTTTCATTGCGTAGATTGCTAAATTACCACCAAGTAGGTAAAATAATTACAAAGAAATTTCGATTGCTTATTGCGGCAAAGCTGAAATAAACTTAATCCACGGTCGAAATGACTTCTGATTCATGAAGTTAATACAAAGGTTTGATTAATTATATCTTGCCTACAATTTAACTTTGTTCGGAGTTCGCCAACTATATAGGCAAATAATGTGACTTACTCACGATCCATATTCTGGTCAATGAAACAAGTGTGGTATGGTTGTGTACAATTATAAATAACATACATTTTTTGTTCTTTTCATTAAGAAATTTCTGTGCTCCTTGAGTGTTTGAAACTACAGAACGTAATGAAGTCTATTGCTCTTAAAAGTGTGCTATCGTTGGGCTTAAATATTGTAAAAGTGTAGAGGTTATTTGCAAACTAACTATGAATTTTCACATTCATTCAATAAAACATTAGATTAGATTAGATTATGCAGAAATGCAGATTTAATACCTAAAAGGAATGGTAGTACTGGCTAGTATTGCTAGTATTAGAAATTAATATTGATTTCAAGTGTCATAAATAATACGATGTGTTATATTTGTATTGTGAGTGTTATTTTATATTGTTAAGCAGCATGCAAGCAAGCAGCTGACATAAATTTTGGGCCATGTTACAATATTATAAGTCCAGAGAATTTAGTAGTCATTTAACCGTGTAACATCTTACTAATAAATGCGAAAGTTGGTAAGGATACATGTGCGTTCGTTACTCTTTCACGCTAAAACTACTGATTCGATTTGAGTACAATTTGGCACAGAGATAGTTTATAGCCTAGAAACCTAGATTACATTACACCGTGATACATGACTGAAACGGCCAGAACCATGGGAAAAAGCTTGCATACAAATAATTAAAACAAGAACGTCGTATGTAAATAGGATGATGTGTACAGAGCTTTATTGCATTAACGCGCCAAATTGTAACTAATGGAATCACAGAACAAATAAAATTAAAATGTAAATAGTGGAACGACGAACGCTAATAATAAATTTCTCCATTTTAATAACTGTAACTGCGAGGGGAGCTTCTGGCCTGTTAAGTCAATATAACACTTCCATTACTCCAAATTAAATTCCTCCGGGAGAGAGATGAAGTTTTTATTCGGCGCAGACAAAGCGCCGGAAGAAACTGCCCATGCGATGGACCATATTGGACTTTATCGACATATTGTGCGATAACAATAACCATGTGATGACGTGTGAGAGATGAAATGTGTCTTACACCTTTTTTTCAATCTATCATTATAAAACAAAATCTGACGCATCATATATCGCATAAAACTAATTCAGTAATAAAAAATACTTAATGTTTATTTCTTTTTATTTTTACTGCTTTTTATTAATGGCTTTTATAATAATGTCATCGTCCAAAGACTGTCCAAAGTAAAATTGAAACTCTCTATAAACTAAGAATTTAAATGCCAGATTGTCTACTCGTAAGAGATTAACTCATCTCAGCGAAGGCGACAAATTATAATAAAAAGCTCGCTCAGGGCTTTCAATAAGCTTTGTCACAGTGCAAGTGTGCAGCGCGGGTGCGATGGGTATTAATATTTTACGGAATTAATCATTATAATCCTTCTGGCAAACAAGTTGCCCCCGGGAGCGCGAACAATATAATGAAGTTGTCATTTTTTAGGCTGCAGGGGAGGCTGGAGGAAATCCAAATTGAATCATGCGGCGAGGGAATTGTGCTATTATGTTATTAAACAGAGGAGGGCACGACCCCGTGCAAGTTATTTTTTGTCAGGGGCGGCGAGGAGACAGTTAACAGTTTTCACAATGGAATTATGATATAATTTGACACAACAAAGGAGGCGCGCAATGAAGTCTATAGCTGCTAAGTCGATTTATTAGATGAAGAGCTTTAGAGTGCACATGGGCGCCGTGTTTTATTGTTTGTACCTTGTCTTATACACAGATTTTAGAGTGGATAGTAAGGACGATTGAATTATTTGTACAATATATTTGTAGGCATGTGCTTTATGTATATTGTATTTGATGTTTAATGTTGTTTGTGTTACAATGTAATAGTTTTTCTTTATGCGTAACAAAGTATTCTAATGAATGTAAGTGTTATTTAAATACATAAATCAATAGATGATGTTACAAAGTGTAATCCAAATAGCATCTACACAATGTTACGTCAACTTAACATTCAACTTACATATTTCATTTATAAATGGACAGAGCATAATTCTGACGCGTTGAATATACAAGTAATTATTTTATTGACATCGATTTGCATAACACACTTTATTACAATGTTTTACGCTCGGTACAAATGGAGAATACGTGCAAATTAATACTTTACTGTAGTTTTAATCGATGATGTTGTTAAATTATAAGTGGCACATACATAATGTAATGTTACATCTTTAATTATGTTAATGTCCATCATTATTTAACGAAGTAAATAATTTTCTGTATCCTTTAAAAGTCGGGACAATTATATTTGTTCATGAGTAACTACTTATCTCATTCCATATCGTACTTAAAAGAGCTAAGAGTAAAATGAAAGCTTTTATCCATATGTCAGAGAGAGTACTTACAGCGGCTTATTGTCACCCCCGCTGGAGAATTTGATAAAGCGTGTGCGAATATTAACAAAAGGAATATCTTGTTAAATTGATATTGCCCTAACCTCCACGCCAAATTCGACTCAAAACCCTCTTCATATGTAATCATAAGGAACACAATGGCATGTGGTGGACACAAAAGTTACGTCGTTTCGATGAAACAGGCGTGAAATTGTCTCCGTTGGAAAATGTATAATTCAAAGGGGAAGATTAAAATATTATCCATGTTAAGTAAATATTCAAATGAATATTTTCCGTGTTAGACAACAATAGGCGCTCGCGAGGGGAAGGTGATGTAATTTGATAGATACCTATCTACAAAACGGTTTCTTCGTTAAGGGTCGTCCCCGTTATTATAAATTATAAGCACGATTTGGATTTTATGGCAATTAAGTCGTTCCTGACTGCGTGAAATTAAGGTTCTCTTGTCCTTCCCTTTATTTCATGGATATAATTTATGTAGTCTTCTGTTTATTTTAACGTTGCAGACGTTGAAGAAATGATTTTTACTAAATACTCTACCATAACAATCCTATTCCTCGGTGTAAAATGGTTATTTAGTGTGTATAATTGAACAATATTTAAAATAATTCTATGACACAGAAACTTTGTGACGATAGTGTGTACCCACCAAGTCAACTCATAAGTTGAAATCTGTACATTTCGATCCGTTTATTTAGTTCAAAGTACTATTTTTTAGTTTTTTACAGGTGGTAGAATCAGTGCAGTTCGTCCGGGGAGATACCACCACCACACCTATTTCTACGCTAGAAATAAAAAATAAAGCAGGTCTTGAGTTTTGTTGGAAGGGTGTAGTTGCCGGCTTATTTACATATTAGGCAACCATGTCAGTACTGGGGAGTAACAACGTATTTACGAAACTGTGGTTGACTTCAGATGTCCATGGGCGGCAGTAACCACTTCTCTACAATCAGGTAGACTGCACGCTCGTTTGCTATTTCAATATGATAAATAAGAAGAAAAAAGCTAACTGCCCCAGGGATTTATTAGCGAAATAAGTGTTACAATTTTTGTTGTAATTTCTTTCTGTAGATTCAATTCAATTCAATTCTAATGTATTATTATTATTAAAAATTGACTATTAAAATAACTTTTGATTTGAACAGAGAAAAAATAGAAATATTATAGATATTTCTAAACCATATTCTCAGTTCTGCAAAAATAATAAATATATGCAATGTGCACTCATGGACCTTTCATGTTTATTATATGTATGGATTTCGATATTTATAAGTACAATTCGTAACGTGAGTTAATCAATTGACAGGCTTAGTAATTGTAGTGAATGCAAGCGGGTGCTCGCGACAATGTGTCATATACTCGCAGATTATACACTTGCATTGCACCCTGCGCCCTCGCCCTGCGTCTGGGGACGCACCTATTGTTATAATAAAATGCCATCTCACAGAGTAAAGTGTACAGTAGGTGGTGATAATGGAATTATTTTAGGAAGAAATTTAAAAATCGAACTTCATTTTTTTTTGTTTTCCAGATAGCATAGGTTCGGTAATTAAAACGAAATAAAACTATTTAAATTATATTTGGGTTCAAACATACGTAATAGAAAAGTAATAGGTTTTAAAGAAAAAACGTAATTAGTTAATTTTATTATTTTAACTAGAACTACATATTTTTAATTGAAATTGAATTTAGAAATCGATGGCGCAAATAGACATAAAATAGTATCGTAAATAAATATTATCGTGGTCTCGGATTGTCATATCTTATAAGTACAACTAAGATGAAATTTTTGCCTTTCTCTTAAATTATGATGATAGATGGATTTAAGTATTTGCATCTGGATTTTGAGGAAGGGATAGTGGCTTAAGTCTCTTAATCTTCCCTCTGGATCCACCAATATCGGTGTCCGTGTATAAAAATTTCGCTAGCACAGGACTATGTGAGGACGCTATAAGATGGAGTTTAACTAAAGAATAGAAAAATAAATTAAAAATATTTTCTTGATACAAACACATTCACATACGCTAGTCGCAAAGACCCTGTACTTGGTTCATAAATCATAAATATATTAGATGTCGTACAAATACATCAAAAACCAGCGACAAAACAAAAAAATATTTGCCAATCGCACCCGCGCAGTCAGTGCGGAGTGCGACAATCGCCTGCGGGTGTACACGGCGGGGGTGTAACATGTTTATATGTTTATTTTAATACGCGTGTCGTGCGTATAATACGGAATTTATTACGGCACGACCCTCGGCCGGATTAATGCGATACGGAAGATTTGAATTCAGAGCTTTAACTTGGATTGGTTCAGGCGGGGAGGCTGCGCCGCGTAAATAGGTAGTCGACTTGTCATATTGATTAATGTTTCATATTATATACGAGGAATAATTACTGGAGGTGCCGTTTTGTGTAGAATGTCTTTGTTTGATTGGCTGAAGTGATTTATTGAGATTTGATTTATGTTACAATTATAAAATGTAGAGTTGAAACTAAAAGTATATTCAGCAAAAATTGGTGCAAACATTTGTTTTTACGAGTTTGTATAGGTTCATGTTCATTCCTCCCGCGGCGCCCGCACTCTTTTGTTTGTTTTTTCAAACTGTGTGGTTGCTGGGCCCTAGTGGCCTTATGTTTGTATGTATGTCCATTTCTTTGGCACGCGATACAGCCCAAACGGCTTGACGGATTGTAACGTATTACATATCATTAGAATCGTCTCAGTTTGCAGAGTGACATAGGCACGTGACGTATGAGATATATATATTTTTAAATGGCGTCTGGAAATAGACAAT
>DWNE01007559.1:0-12154 GCA_018249875.1 Cecropterus toxeus | reverse complement strand
GCTTAAACTCTTAAATCTTAAATAACGTAATGTATTTGTTTTAGTACAAAAATATATCTATTTACTTAATCTAAGAGATAAGATAAATTTTGTAAGCCGGGTACTATATTGCATCTTGCGCAGTTATTATTATTTTTAAATAACAGTAGGTATGCACTTAATTTTATTTTATGAACGACTTTGAAATACAATCAAATTTTAATTGACTATGAGTGATTTCACGTTCTTACGTGATATGTTTCGGATTATCTAAGTATTAGTTTCGGTTAGGAAGGTACTATCGATCGATTTCGGATTCCAAAGAATTTTTATAAATTTCAATATTTATAATATAAAGTAATAATTTGTATATATTTCTATGTTGAGATCTGGATGGTATTACAATGTATCATATGTGTTATTATTTTATAGCTACAAAAACAATAACAAAAGTAATAATCAAATTCAATATTATTAGTTTTGTCCGTTCGTATCCTAACTTAACCGAAACTTTTTATAATGAATTCGGTTATGGTTAGATACGGATTACGAATAGATTTTCATTCCAGGCATCATTTCGCTTTCAGATACGGAATTTCGTAACATCCCTGTCTGACCCCTTCTTTATTTATTTTAAAAATGTAAAAAAAAATGTAAAAATATTTTAAATTGTTTTATTACAGATTATGCCGAGAAGCCAAAATGCATTAGCGGTCGTCAACGCTGGGTTTCTCTTAAAGTTTAATAAAAAAAACATCATAGACTACGCTAGTATCGTGTATGGAAACATATCAGCGTCATTCATTTACGCTAAACGTGTACAGTCGTATCTGATTGGAAAGAACATCATGAACAATTCAGTTCTGCAAGGTGCTATCAATCTTTTGAATGCGGAAATCGTGCCAACGTATGACCCAGCGAAGCCGTCCATTGCTTGCCGCAAGAAACTGGCTATTGGGCTGTTTTATAAGGTAAATTATATTTCATTCTTTAATTAATGAGAATAATAACGATAATGCCGTCCCATGATATGATTGGTGAATTCGTGGTTTTGAAATTTAAAATTAGTTAAATCCAGAGAGTTTGGAAGCTTCTTTGTCATTCAACGAAAAATAAAGAAACAACACATTGATTCAAGATATATAGTTCGTGGCAAAAGTATTTTCGTATTTTTCATATAAGGGGATTTTTTAGGTATATTTTTTATTTATTTATAATATGTATGTACCGTTTTGATCGATGATTCTTGCCATCTTGTGGGTAGTACCATGATCCTATTCCTATAGAAATTTTGAGATTTTTGATTAAAAAATCTGACAGGTAGTGTTCACAGTGTTTTTGAGGTTAGCTTTATGATTCCTAAAGAGTTCTGTAATGCCCGAAACATGTAGAAATCTGATGGAGCAAGGTCAGGGCTATACGGTTGATGCTTCAACACATTCCAGCCAATCTCTCTCAAGCGTTGTCATAGTGCAACACCACGCCCTTCCTATTCATCAGCTCCGGCCGGTTTTTCTCAATAGCTTTTTTTAACCTCATCTGTTGCTGATAGTAGAGGTCCGAGTCGATACTTTTTCCCGGTGGCAAAAGCTCATAATGGACGATAGCATCACTTTGTTCCGAGCCAGGTAGGGCTTTGTCACGGTCTGTGGGGCTTGTCCGTACTTCGACCATGATCTTTTTCGCACAATCATTCTTACCGTAATTTATCCATTTTGCATCATCCGTAATCAACTGTTTAAGAAATGGTTCTGATTTGTTACGTTTCAACAAAGAATCGCAAATGGAAACACGTTGCATTACGTATCTCTCAGTGAGATAATGTGGTACCCAAATGTCAAGTTTTTTCTTTCACCCAGACTTTCGACGAATGACGTAAAACTGTTTTATGATCAACATCCAGTTTTTCAGCAATGTCGTAGCTACTAATATGTCGATCTTGCTCCACTTCCTCAAAGATGGTACTGATTTAATCTGTGACAGGGCGTCCAGAGCGAACCTCATCTTTCACACTAAAATTTCCAGATTTGAAACGCTTGAACCAAATTTGGGCTACTCTTATTGATACCGCAATAGGTCCGTAAACCGCACAAATTTTATTCGCGCCTTTCGTCGCATTTTAACCTTTTTGTAGTAAAACTTTTTAACGTACCAAATTTCTTCGTCAGATGCGTTCGTTTTACTTGCTTGAAAAACAATTGAAAAATGGCGGTAACTCGTTTTTTTTATTTATTGTATCTTCAGAATGTCAACATTTAATGGTATTAAAACCAGCCTGTTACATTCAGTACAGCCAAAGAGGTTTGATTACTAATAATACATTCAAAATACGAAAATACTTTTGCCCCGACCTATACCGTCTAAAGATGTATTTCAGACAAACGCTTAGCTTGCTAGAGTTTAAACAAAATTTAAGCTTATACACATTATTCCACTGACACATACCAAACATGAACCTTGAAATGGCAAACCCTATTTTACCCCTACATCAGTATTATAGACTAATTTTCTCAAACATTTTTCACAGTTCGTCCTAAGCATTTGTCCGGTTGGATTGACTTCTCCTCGTTTCCGATCTGGCGCCAACCTTCTCGAGCGTCCAGTATCCAGCGGCAAGCAAGAGTTTCAAACCGATCCCACATTGTATCCCCTCAACGAGCCGGTGCCGAAGTATGAGGCGTTCATTCAAAGTTCCGGAGAAGCTCGCTACGCCAACGACATACCGCCGATGGCAAGGGAAGTCTTCGGAGCATTTGTTCTAGCCACTGTATACAACGGGGCAGTGGACGTTATAGATGCTTCTGAAGCCTTAGTAAGTAACAGTTCAAAAATAATCAGTTAACCAAATATTGTTGTGATTTTGATTTATTTATTGTGTAGGAAACTCAAATTTAGTACGATGATTGATTTAAAAACCTTGATTTGCCCAGTTGTGTGAAGAGTAGTGCGTTAGGCCGTAAAATAGGTGCTAACGTCTGAAATTCTTACACAAACTGGAAGCAATAACGTTAAGACCACAGACAACCCAACCTCTGTCTGTGGTTAAGACTATCATCTATCAGAGGGCAGTCAGAGGATTGTCAGTAGCTACTAATCTAGATAAAATCAGCGCCATACCTTAGGTTGGCAACAAAAATTTTGTTACCCTTGAAGGCTAAGTTCGAAAGCCTGTGGAAGTATGTCTTACTTATCACACCCTTCAAGCCAGACTGCAGTATCGCTTAACACAGTTTTAGAAAGAAATAGGTGTAGCGGTGTTGCTTCCGGAGTCGATCCACAAAGGCTGCTAACAACTTAGAAACTTAATTAATTTCAATAAATTAAAATTGAGTTTCTATGTAATGTCTATAATATTGTATCGCCTCTCGATATGAAAAAAAAAAACTGGAATTTGTAAATGATGGTCAGGAATTAATAAAGTTGGGTTCAAAGGCGCCAAGCCTAAGCCGTATAAAATTTTATTACCATAATAATAATAATAAATTGTTATTTTTTTTTAGAAAATAAACGGAGTAATAGCTTTGTATACGGCAAAAGATATTCCCGGAGTGAATTCGTTTACCTTCCCCGGAATACAGTTGCAGACTGAGGACGAAGTTATTTTGGCGAGTACTAATATCCAATATCACGGCCAACCAATTGGTATCATAGCGGCTGAATCTGAGGCTTTAGCTGCCAAAGCAGCAACGTTAGTCAAAGTTACGTACAAGAATTTCAATAAAGGTCCTCCGATATTAAATATAAATGAAGCAAAGAAAGACAGTAGTAGGTTTATACCAAGTGACAGTAAAATTGAACCTAAGGGTAGAGGTTCCAATGTGACAAAGGTCATCAAAGGGACGTACGAAATTGGCTCTCAGTATCATTATTACATGGAGCCGATGACGTGTGTGGTAATTCCGGCAGATCATGGCTTGATAGTCTACGATTCGAGTCAGTGGATGGATTTGACACAGATAGCGATCGCCAGATGCCTTAATATGAAGGAATGCGAGTAAGTACTTGTTTATTTCGAGCTGTAGACAATAAATTCAGTTAAATAGCTCTTGATAAATTGTTGGTCTTGGAATTACCTCATTTCCTGTCTGGAGGAGCGATTTTGTTAAATTATTTAAAATTCATCAAAACTTCAACTTGGGTATCGAGTATACTGAATTTTAAATTATTATTATTTTATAATTAATAATAATAATACATAAGAAAAAATCTGGCATATCACTATTTGAATTATTGAGTCTTAAAGAATTTCACATTTTTCAGTATTTATGTAAAAGTCCTTCGCGTTGGAGGTGGTTTTGGGGGCAAAATCAGCAGAAACGTGCAAGTGTCGACAGCATGCGCATTGGTGGCGGTAAAAACAGGCCGGCCTTCTCGGTTCATACTGCCAATGCGAACAAATTTGATGATAGCCGGAAGAAGACTTCCCTGCCAGTGCGAATATGAGGTAGCTTATACTAGTTATCTTACTAATATTACGAATTAAATAAAGTATGTGAAGATGTATGTTGTATTTCACAATTTTGCAAAACCAATCGGATTTTCTAATCCGATTAGGTACCTATTGTGTCTTTCACACATACAAACCTGAAATTTGGCACTAAAGTTTATGGCCTCCCTAGTTTAACACATGGGATAATCTTTATTAAGGTAAACGTTAGCCAAGCGGGCCTCCCATGTTTAGGACGAGGACTCAATACGCACGCATCTGTGATTTAACGAAATGAAAATAAGTAAGTATGAGAAAATGATTATCACCTATGTCGCCTAAGTCGAAAATGAAAATAACGACAGGAGACCTTCAAGGCTGAGAGTTATTCAAATAATCAGCAGTAAGACAATAATGGGGTGATAAAGATGTAGACGAGAATGCTCTTGTAATTTTCTATAAATATAGCTCAATGGAATAAAACATTTCCACAACAGAAATTCTAAATTTTGACGATGATGATGATAATAGCAATTTTCAATTTAGGTAGGAGTAGATGATGTTGGGAAAATCCAGTATCTAAACGCGTCTATAGTAGAAGATGCGGGATGCACCAACAATGAGGATATAATGAGCTACACTGCGGGTGGCTTCCCTAACTGTTACAACTCTGACAACTTCAGCCTTACCCTAGCAACAGTTATAACAAATCTTCCGTCGAACTCTTTCGCAAGAGCTCCTGGTAAGTAAATAAGAGTATACGTTTACGTACGTGTGCTTTGCTTACGTGATCATGCAAAAGTAAACTAGTTGCAGTAATACTAACACTGCTTTAATACTTCGATATTAGTGTTGCATAAAATATATTTTACTGTTTCAAAACTTTTAGGTACACACGAGGGCATCTCTTGCATAGAACATATTATGGAACACATAGCATTCACGGTTAAAAAAGATCCTACCGACGTCCGCTTAGTTAACATGAGAAAAGACGATAACGATCTTCCACAGTTAATAGAAACTCTGAAAAAAGAAGCAGAGTACGATAGACGGTCCAAAGAGATTCAACAGTTCAATAAAGACAATCGTTGGGTAAAGAAGGCAATGACCATATCAGTCATGCTCTTTCCAGTAATATTCTATGGTAATTATTCAGCTGCGGTGGCCATTTACAGAGCAGATGGCACCGTAACAATTACCACAGGAGGGGTTGAAATGGGCCAAGGTGCCAACACGAAAGCGAGACAAGTATGCGCTTATGAATTAGGCGTTCCAATTGACAATGTATCAGTTCTTCCACATGACAACTTTGTCTCTGCAAACAATATTTTTTCAGGCTCTAGTATTGTAAGCGAAAGTGTTTGCTACGCAGTGATCAGAGCTTGTGCTACACTGAAAGAGAGGTTGAAACCTATACAAGACAGTTTGACGAATCCAACTTGGTTGGAAATTATAAAAAAAGCAGGAGACGAGCAGGTAGATTTATTTGCAGAATACATGATGACAGATAAAGAACCTGATTTAGCAGGTTATAGCGCTTTCACTGTAACCATTCTGGAAGGAGAGCTAGATGTGACCACTGGGAGGTATTTACTGAATAGAGTCGACATTTTAGAAGACGTTGGCTTGAGCACAAATCCAACTATTGATATTGGACAGGTTAGTAAAATATTTACATTAATTCCATAGGTATACGGTAATAGAGCTCCATTTTAAAATGAAAGCAGTATCTGAAATTTGAAAGCGAAAAAATGTGTGTCAACAAATTATGGCTGAAAAAAACGGATTTAAAAAAATACATGTTGCAGACCCCTTGTTAATAATTTATGTAAATACATAGCAATTTGCAATAATAAATAATCACGTAATAAGCATATGTAAGGTGGCAACAAATAAATTATGAATATCCCATAGATAAATACTAATATACTAGAGATAGATGTGCAACTTCTCGATTCGTTCCAAGAAACTTTGTACCCTCATCAATAGATGTCTCTGTCTACGCCATCTATCGGGCACGCAAAAATAATAGAAACATTACTTTGTCGTGCCCGATAGATGGCGCTCTTTAGCAAGCCCAAGGTCTAATAATAGTAATAATTTCAATTTATAATTTATTATTTATTAAAAGGTGTTAAGACTATAATATAATGTTATTTATTCTTATAAACAAAGAATAAATAACATTATAATTATAGTCAACACTTTAATAAGAAAGAAAGAAACGCCAGGTTATCGTATAACAAAATAAAACGCAAGGAAAATGCACAAAAGTTTAATAGTTTCACCCCCATGGAATATGAAATATCGTATGTCATGAAATTGCTGCTTCCATGAACATTTTTTCTTTTTAATTTATTTAGCGACAAAAATGTGCCAGGGCGCCTAAAAGTATATTTCTTAATTACAGGTAGAAGGAGCGTATGTACAAGGATTAGGCTATTACACTATGGAAGAGTTTAAATATAACAAACAAACGGGAGCATTACTTTCAAACGACGCTTTGAGTTACGAAGTTTATTTGGCTAAAGATATTCCTGTCGATATGAGGGTGAAACTTAGATTTAATTCTAAGAATGTGAAGGGTGTCTTGGGATCTAAAGGTAATTCTTACTAAGTACTGTGTCTATACTGTTTATAAGTTATTTTACATTTTCTTATTTTTTTATACAGAAAGAAAGGCCGTAGTACTCGTTTGATCTTTGAGTCTTATTGCAAGAATTAAAAAAAAAGTTAAAAACAATCTAAATTTATTGTATCAGTTTTTATCCGGTTTAAAAAACCTACGAACATTCATACCAAAACAATTATTTGAAAGTCTTGAAGGTTTTATTTCATGTCACGTGTAATTGTGTATTTAGTTCCTTACTAACATTAAATTTTATTTTATATTTTAAACTGTGATTAGTTTCTAACATTTAAATTCACATTGCGATATATATTTTTTCCACATAGCTGATTTAAATAAATGCCTTTCACGCCTTTGATTAATTAAAATTGACATAAATCAGACTACATATAAAAAGTACTACTGACCAAATCAGATACTTGCATAATTTACTACGTCATTATGGAATAATGGAATGAACAATATTTTACATTACCTATTACCCTCATACAGCTGTCGGTGAAATGGGTATATGCACATCAAACGGCGTGATACACATGTTGAGGAAGTGCATCATGGAGTCCAGGAAGGAGTCTGGCTATGACCCAAATGAATGGATCGACATAGGTGAGTTTGCTTATGAGACTTACCTCCCCTTATAAAATTGACAAGTACAGTTCAAGTAACAGTATTTTATATGGTAATTTATTTGGTAATAGAAATAATTGCCTCACTTAGTCAGAAGGAGGGTTCTTCGAGCGTATGTATGTTTGTTTGTATGTATGTCAATTTCTTTGGCACGGCCCAAACAGTTTGACAAATTGTGACGAATGACAGATCATTAGAATCGTGTCAGTTTGGAAAGTGACATATTTTATATTTTTAAAATGGCGCCTGGAAATGAAAAAGGAATGGAAAGGAAAAAGTTTCAAATTTATCACTACCTTAGATTTGAATTGAGCGGTTATAACTATACCTTTGACGTGAACACGATGAAACGAACTCTAACTCTGCTGTTAATTGCCTTTAAATTTTATTATTTTAATCCATTAAAAACACAAAAACATAAAGCCTTTTTTTTAATCTTGACGACCCGCGTGGCGGAGCGGTCACCATACCGGTGTGACGTGCAGTGGGTCCCCGGTTCGATTCCCGGCCAGACAGAAATATGAATGATGAGTTCAGATTTCTGTTCTGGGTCTGAGTGTTTGTGTATTCGTCTTTGCGTGTCCATGGCACCCTCGACACAGGAGAAAATCCTTGTGCGGGGCTATAAGTGTAGAAAGCGTTTTCCTTCATTGATGTTAAATTTAGGATTTTTTAGAACAAGGACACCTACTTGGAAGTTTTTGTCATTAGCTTTTTAAAGCTTAACTAGTTTTTTAAGAGTTTCAAAGTATGCAAGTATATGGCAACGCTTTTACAAATGCTGAGTGATTTGACAGAGTATGCAAAAAATTTTCTTCGCCTAAAACGAGTGACTAACTAATTTGTAAATGAAGAAGAGCTACCTGGGCTCTAGTTTATTTTTAACATCACCTTCTCAAATCAACCTTCTAACTTGGTTTACATTAATTTTAACGCGGTAAGCCTACATTGTAATAAATGTGGTACTGTGATTAGACACGTTTTAAAGTCATATAATGTCTTTCTAATTCTGTTTGACGTCGAAAACGCATAGTGAAACAAAATGAATAAACTGAATATGGACCAGTGCCCTACATATTCAGAGAAAATCAGTCAGCGCTAGTGACCTACTGAAGTGCCTGGATATTATCGATTTCTACGGCACGAGGTGGGCGGTGGGCGAGCAGGCAGCGGTGCGGATGTGGGAAGGGGATTCCGCGTTTCCGTACTGTACCACATTTTTAGATGTATTGCTTTTATCGATCAGATATTATTTGAAAGATACCACGAATATTTTATAAGTCTTTTGAACTTACAATCTGCTTATTGTTTATTCTACTTTTTATTGCCGATCCAACAATTTACCTCCTGTATGTTGTCTTATTAGTACTCGCCTTTGAAAGGAAATAAAAAAATAATTTTGAGTAAGTTTTTAAGCAAACCCAAATAATATTCCATTATACTCTCGTCAACCCATTATTGTCCCAATGCTGGGTACGGGTCTTCTCAGAGTGAGAGAGTTATAGGCCATAGATCACCGCGCTGGCCAAGTGCGAAATGGTTGGCTTCACATATCTTTGAAAACTCTTTTTTTATGAGAACTCTCAGATGTGCAGTTTTCCTCACGATGTTTTCCTTCACCGTAAAGCAGTGATAATTAAATTCTACTACGCACATAATTTTAGATAAATCAGCGGTGCGCACCTGGAATTCGAACACCAGATCCTCGATTGAGAGACCGAGTTTCAACCATTAGGCTATCACTGCTGCATATATTCCATTATACTATTTATTCAGAACGGCAATATTATGGTATTGACCATAAACTAGTAACATCGTTAAAAACATTAAAACAAAAAACCCGACTGCCTGAAACGAAATTTTTGTTCAACGCTTACATGAGTTTTTGTCAAAATAGTGAAGTAAAAGTATAACAATATATACATATTTAGATAGGTCTATGTACTAGACTGACTTTGTTGGAAGAAATACGTATGACTTTTAAAACGTTTTTATAGACGTCTTGAAGTGAAGGTATTTTCCTTCACGAAGAAGATCCAAGAGGAATATTGACTTCCAATTAATCTTTTTACTATTTTTTGGTAAATTCATCCCTTTGGGTGCTGATAAGGTAGGCTCTAATCGTCAGCTGATTATAGAATACGGATTTCGAGAGTTCCTTGGTTACTCAGGGAGGCAATTAATTTTCGTCATGGGTGAATCTAGTTCGCTGACTCTATGGCCAATGTGATTCAGCATGGCATGGAGTGGGTATACTCCCAATATTCATGGATGGAGTTTATTCCCAATGTCCACGTAGTCCGAACCGTATTTAATGTTGTCTCCTGTGCAGCAAATAAATATATGGTCAAGGCCAAGTTTAAGCACATGGGCACCGTTGGCGAGTGGCTACTTGGTCACAGTGATTAGACTGAATTAGTACAGTGAAAGTTGTTCCCTACGAGTGTGAAGCTTTCTAATCACTGGCTAAGTTCACGAAGATAAATTTTGTCATTCCATTCCCTTATCCCAGCTGAAACCAGAGACTTCTCTGAACCACGAAGCAAAGATGAAGTAAAAGTAATACTTTTACTTCAATGAATTTAACATACAATTACATACATACATATTTAGATTGGCCTATTTACTAGCTTTCATTTCATACCTTTATTGTCGTAATATTAAAAAAGCCGTCCCTCCTCCCCTCTTTTTCCTCTATTTCCAGGCGCCCTTTTTTGGGCGGTAGCGCGTGCCAAAGAAATGAACATACATACATACTTACAAACATAAAAATATACGTATATACATACATACATAGGCTTCAAAAATATTACCCGCCTTCTGACGCAGTCGGGTAATAACATTGAAATAGACCATAATTTTAAATAGTTATTCAATCCAAAGAACTTTGAAGAAAGTGAAAAAATAAATGATTCGATTAGTGCAGACGTTCACAGAAAAATATTTTTAATCCGTTTTTTATATTATACTAGCTGTGCCACGCAGTTTCACCCGCTACTACATAAGCAAGAACAAACAAACATATATGTTATATAGCCTATAGCCTTCCTCAATAAAAGTACTATTCAACACAAAAAGAATTTTTCAATTCGAACCAGTAGTTCCTGAGATGAGTGCGTTCAACCAAACAAACTCTACTGCTTTATAATATTATTAGTAGAGATTGCACTTAGTATATTATTGAGAAGTATCTTATGTTATAAGAAAAGTGAAAGAAGTCACCGTCGCCTGTGGACATTTGGAAAGCCAGAAGAGTCACCAATGCATGCAGTCACCGGCTTTGAACACGAGTTCTTTTGCACCATACTTGTAGAGCTCCATGTCAAATTGTTTCGGGAACGTCTCAAGAGGAAGATTAATCCACATCTTGCACTTTCGTGGCAAGAAAGAGAGCGCAAACCGAACCGTGGAAGACCGCTACGAGTCCAAATGATGCGAATGGAACCTCACCCTTCGGCGTGTAGTGCGATGGAGGCAGGGTGGTGTAGAAACTAGGTCAAAGAGTTTCTCGGAGCACTCACCTTTAAAAAGTCGGAAGAACACGCAAAGAGAACCTATGTCCCACTGCAAGGGTTCTAACCGATCGGTCATCCTTGGGTTTGTTGACGATTCGGCTCGCGCGTTTCTGCACGGATTCAAGTTAGTCAAGTTGGTACTGTAGCGCCCTAGCCCAAACATGCAGTAGTAGGTACTCCATATGGGGTTTCGCTTGTGCCTTGTAGAGCTTAGCGAGACGCCCCCCAGTGAAGTCCTGCTTGGCTCTGCTGAGAACGCCCAGTTTTTTGGATGCCAACTTGACTTTACCCTCTAAATGATTCCGATACTGCACATTACACGAGATATCAACGCTCAGGATCCCCTAGAGACCCGCTCCAGATAGTTGTAGATTTCAGACATAAGTCGGATTCTGCTTCTCTAAATGACTCCGATACTGTACATCACAATTGATGTCAACGAAAAAAATCTGCTAAGTGCGGCTCAGAGTCACGCACGAAGGGTTCCGTACAATAATAAATAATAATAATCAATAAATAATTGAAAGATTTAGTTTTTGTTATCTTTTATAAAAATAAACATGTACATTCTAATATAATTTTTATTCGCATATGCTATAACGATTACTTTTCTTACAAGAAAACGTAATACAACATTTTATTTCAATTTATTAAGGAATAATTTGGTAATACGGCCATCGTGTGGTTCAACTACAAGGAATTCTCGATAAGTTGAATACTGAAATAAGCGTCATCTTTCACTCCGACGTTGAATTATTTTAATAGTACATTTGAGAGATATTGCTACCTAGAAAGCGCAATGAGCGCCATCTAACACTTTAACGTTGAAGTCAAAGGCTACGTAGTAGGGATGCGAAAAAATATTTATTTAATATATCGATTATTGTTTTCAGAAAAATCGACTTTTATAAATCGATTTGTTGACGATAAATAATCGATTTTAAATTAATCGATTTTTTATTTATAGTTTCTATTTTT
>DWNE01007558.1:0-12155 GCA_018249875.1 Cecropterus toxeus | reverse complement strand
CCTGTGTCGTGGGTGCCATGGACACACAAACACGAATACACAAACACCCAGACCCAGAACAGAAATCTAAACTCATCCTTCATATTTCTGTCTGGCCGGGAATCGAACCCGGGACCTACTGCGCGTCAGACTGGTATGGTGACCGCTCGACCACGCGGGTCGTCTATTGCATCGACAGGATATAATATGATATCAAAAATATTGTAAATTGCAAATTTTAAAATAAAATGCCTGTCGAAGGAAAACAACATAAAATACCTATATAAGTGTGTAGGCGTGGCGTTTTTCTAGAAATTATCTTATTTGTGAAGTCATAAAATGCTTACACAGTTATCTATCTATTCATATTATATACATAACGCTGGTCGACTATCCCAAGAAATAAAATCTAAGTGAAGAAGATATGTCCTATTAATTTCGGAAACTCATTTCTCTCACGTATCATACACACATATTGAATTTCGAATAATGTGAAAACAACAACAGTACGATTACATCCTATAACACATGATGGACAGCGTCTCAGTTTAATCGTGATGTTTACACCGAACTCTAGCAATAATTAGCAGATAATGTAAACGAAGAGAAGTGAATGTTGTTTGGCTTGTTTATGAAGCAAAAATCTGTATCGGCAATATTGAAATTGTCATTCAGCACATAATCAAAGATTGCAGCGCGACAGAGGCTGCGACAGGTTGCCGGCGACAAGAGCGATTAGCGTAAACGACGGCTTAACAATAATTACAGATCACTGGAACTGCGTTACGATGGTTGTATGGGAATTGCGTTCAAGAATAACCACTTGACACCTGTTCAGTATATGTATTTTATCAAGATCCCAGCATGCTGGATCGTTTTTAATTATAGCAACCGTATTGAAACTACATTAATTGTTAAAATTACCGCTGGGCATTGAGATGAAAACAATGCGTTGTTAATAATAGAATTTATATACATACGCTTTTATTGCTATCATCATATCGAGAAATACACACGCATCCGAATATAAATTGTTCACGATAAGCTAACTAAACTCATTAAGCCCGCACAAAGCCACTGAATTGTAAGTAGCTATTTCATTTAAAACACAAAAGGAAGATCGAATCAAAGGACCAGATCCTAATAACACAACAATAGATTCTAGAACCGACAATGCCCAATCCACGAAACAATAGGCAATCCTTGATTCAATAGAGCTGTGCCTTTTAAGTATGCAATCTATAGTTACTAGATGAAACCTAGTGTCACATGCAAATTTAATGTGACCAGTATCGCTATCAATAGCTGTGGTGTCGATAATTGCACGTTTATAGGCTCGTTGCCAGTTTCATTCATAAACAAGCGAGATTACTTTATGAATGGCCGTCCTGCCATGCCCTTAATTTATTGTGTCAGCCGATCGACTTCCATAAGTTTCCTGCTCGCCTATTACCATTTATCGAATGTTGTCCTAGCAGACTATCATTTCGTAGGCGCTAACTTGACCTTGATTTACGAAGTTCATTGAGAAACATTATCGTGCAATAAACCACCGCCAATTATCTCCGAACGTAATTCCATCGCAAACCTAAGGGAGTGCACATTTTTATAAGTCGAGCGGCGCAGTAGTATTAAAAATGAATTTATTAAATATTATTAACATTCAATTCATTACTGGAACACGCGAAAAAAAGAACATAACTCAGCACGCTATTACCAGAGCTTATGAACGTAAACCTGTCCGACTGTTAATAATTCTTTTCTTAATGGCCTCTCATGGCTGAATAAATTTTAGTGCTAAATAAACAAGCTTTATCTGTGATCTCCACAATGCAACGGGTCCGAGGGTAACAGGAGCCGACTGAAGCGCCGCGACCACGATACCATCACACCGATACGCATCAAGGAAGACCAGTTGTCAATACATTTCACCTGCGAGCTGAACCAACTTGATGGCCTGTCGGTGACCAGAACGAGTTCCCATGAATTGTGTTGCTTGCAAGACATTTTTATACCTCTGTCCAACAAGATGTACCAGTGCCCGTTGCTTACATGTTAATGTATCTGCAATCGGACCGAGGTTTATGTCGATCGTTTCTTTGTTACGGGATAAAGATGCAGTTGTAGAATTCCCAGTAGCCGACGAGTTCAATACGCACGATTTAGATCAATTTATAACATTTTTCTCGCGCAAAATAATAGCCCGCATCTCCATATTATGCAAATGAACAACAGTGCCACTAAATAGCATTAAGGGGAACGAATAAATATTGCGCTAACCTTATTTACTGGACAATTCAGACGTCCAAGCAAACAAACACAGGTGGTCCCAATAAAAGGTTCGGTGGAAGGCAAGCGCCTCTTAGAGATGCCGCCCTCCCTAAAAGGATAATAATACGTCGTTTCCATGCTCCCGCCTCACAGCGGATCCCCGGGACTCCGGGAGAAATGTAAATTGTCCCGCCACCTGACAAATAGCTTAATTAACGACTAACACGCGACACGAGAATTATTGAGATTATCCGAATGGTTCATTACCGAGCTTGCGTCGTTTATGCACAATTATGACCGCTTTAATGGCCGTTGTAATGTACCAGAAGGTTGTTCTAGATTTTTTCTCAAACAAACATTTGATACGCAGTATATATGAGGATTTTACGACATTTTTAGTCGTTGGAACTTGTCGTGATTTAATACAGTTGCATGACAATCCGAGCGCCTTAAATGCCTGGAATACAATGAACAAAAGGTTAGTGGAAACAACGTCCCAAATGGCCCACGTATAGTAAGTAATTTAACGGAGGCTTTATATTTCAAGGTTAAAATGGAAGTTATGTCGAGATTTAGTTTTTTTTCGCAACGCTATGCGTCGGTAGGCGTCCCGTGGGCGCGCACGTGACGACTCAGTGACTTTGCCTGACGCCGCACAACCGCTCGCGTGGGCGGCCGCCGCTACACTGACTGCTGCCGAACGAACCGCGAACTGACGTGGTCGGAACAATGTTCAAGTAGTCTATTTGTTTTTAGTACAACAAATTGAATTCGGAGTTTTATCAAGTTAAATGCTGAACATAACTGCAATACAACAACAACATTGTCACAACAGACAAAAAGAGTGTTTTAACGACCGAATTCTTCAGATGACCATGGGCACATCAAAATGCATTTCACATCAAAACGTCTCGCATTCTGGAAAACGGCGGTGGCAAAAAGCGTCGTGTGGCAAGTGTGCACGAAGACGGTCTCGAGCTCGAGGTTTCCCAGCGAAATGTGGATGTTTGGTGGATTTTTTAATTGACGAAAAAACGAAGACGCACCATGCTCTCTCCTCTCCGGGCGCAATCAAATAAAAACTTACTCGTTAATGTTTTATGTATGAAACGATGCCGATACATTATGGATGGGGCCCCGCTGGCTACGAGGTCGGATATTTTGACGGAGGCAGATATCGCCGGGCGCTATGGTGGGCGCGGGCATCTCCTGTTATTTTTTCGTGACGTCTCCCACAGATTACATCTGCCTGTCGAATAACGAAGCGTGGCCGTAATTCCACAATTTAAATTTACATTGCAAGGAAATATTTTCGTTTCGCCCAAAATAATTGACAAGGCAAAATGTAACCAACAACAATAACCGTTAATATTATTTTATGGTAAACAAAACAAAACGTACAGAATATTTTAACTTCAGACACTCCGGGTTTCGTAATTACTCGTATAAGCTTGAATTTTGACGTTGTAAATTCACGTACCGACCAAACATTGTAACAAAGTTTACTCAACAATTGGCAACAATTCTGACAACTCATGTTATAACTTCTTGCAGAATTCATAAGCGACATTCAACAGAATTCAATTTCATAGGGACACATAGACGTGTAAACAATTCTAATTTACGGTGACCACGTTGACATGTTTAGATGGCACACCTGAAGGACTATTTCGATCGAACCAGTTGCGCAAGCGCAGGTGTCCGATACTAGTATGACCATAAAATGTTTGAATTTTCAAACTATTTTTTCTCAGCTTGTGAGATTAATGCGCACGTCTCAAACGTAATCTAATATGTTTATCTACTTTCTGTGCATCTATTTTAATTGTAATTAAGGAAATAGATTATAAATGTTAATTTTATACTTCACACTAAGTACGCAAACAAGAATGAGATAGTACTTAATTTTTTAAAACAATTAATTAAATACCCATTTAAAGAAAATACTATTATTTTAATATAAGTGTATAATTTCAAGATAAAATTTATTTACCTATTACATACTTATACTTCTTATTTTTAATAACATTCATCAAAATGGAAATGTATTTATTTATGTAGGTATGTATGTATGCACACGAAGAAAATATCACTTCTAGAGAACGGGATCAAAAAAGTATCGCCATATTTATCCCACAGCGCTATCCCGTAGTCCAAACCGGATCCCGTCACACTTACGGGAACTAACGAACCGTCCCAAGTACTAACGGTAGCGAAAAAATACCATGCTTTCTACATTAACCTATACTTACATTATAAAGCTGATAAGTTTGTTTGTTTGGTTTAATCTCAGGAACTACTGGTCCGAATTGAAAAAATATTTATGTGTTGAAAAGTTCATTTATTTAAGAAGAATATGGTATATAACATTACGCTATTTTTGTTTGTTTTTTTTCTTATGTATTAGCGAGTGATACCACAGAGCACTGCTAGTTTATGATAAACTTACGAAAATCTTTTTCAATTGTAGATTTAGGATTAAGTCATGTTCCGATCCGGTGGTAGTGTAAGAAAAAATATTGTAACTGACAATTTGTAAGTGCCCCCGTAGGCCTATGTAAAATAAACATTTCATTTCATTATAGAGTTGAAACTTAGTAGGTCAGTGTATTCTATAAACCGCTTTCCGAAATTGTACAAAAATAAAAAATACATTTAATTTAGAGGAGGCTCCCCATACAAAATGTATGGGGAGCAACTGAAACTCTTACTAGTTAAGCGTCTCAATAGTTTTCGAATAAAGTGATTGTGACCTACGGACAGACACAAAGACAGACATGAGGAATTTATAAGGTTTCCGATTTTTGCCATTTGGCTACGGAACCCTAAAAAGTAGGTACCTAATGATTGGATTTGGTCGAAATTTGATAGATAGCGATAGTTTACAACCTGGATTTATAGATTGTATAATTTGGACTGTGGTTAATATGTCTCATGATCATCTAAACACAACGTATTCCAAAATAATAAAAATCGCTGTTATAAATTTAAAGATTCAAAATCTTCCAGATTACATATTTGGTTGCATACAGCATTCATTGTTTCTCAACAGATAATACACTGAGTCTGTTTAAAGAATTACTTGAAACGCGTACCACGCGAAAGATTTTATTGATTTAAAAATAATGCGAGCTAGATAACTCTTTGTAATTCTAGGTCGTAACTACCGGCACACCCAATACTAATATACAACTAGGTAGGTCCTTGTTCCTTTAGTGAAGGTACCTTAAGAAGTAAACTAAGAGTTTCAACTTAATCGTTATAAATAACGCCTTACACCAGCATACGAGTAGAAATATATTTAAGCCAAATGAAGACAAGTACCAATAAGTGCTCATAAGCGCTCATAAGCGGAAGCGACAATTAACGTCATGTGGCGCTACGCTAGTTTTTCTTCTACTTTCACATAAAAAGCAACCCGCTGCCAGCTTACCACTTAAGCCCGCTTGAGCACTGTTTGTCCACAGGCTGCTCATTACAAGCGATAATGACCTGATCTATCTGCAAGTGTAATGCGATCCGGCGTTCATTGTGCGTGCCTGCTGAAAAACGCGTGCAAAAACCTTATCTCTTATCTGTTTCGTATTTATTAGCTCAGATACACCGTCCGCTTCTATTCAGCGTAATTAATATCGCGATATCGCCCCGTTCTCTTATTGATTCAAGAAGGTCTACGGTTCGCGCTTGATTCGATAAAAACCTACAACGCTTATCAAAATACACTGATTGATTTTGAATAATAAGTCAACATTTTTTTAATGAGAAATGTTATTTATATCCCGCGACACAGTCCTCACGTCAACTCTTATTGTTCATTAAGTGGATATAATGACCAATTATGGGAAAAATGTAAAAAATTACACAACTCAACATATTCCAACGTCGAACACGTCATCGGCATCCGTGAATCGTTAATTCACCTGTACTCACAGAAAAGTTGCACACCTTTGCTTTTCAATTAACTATTTATAAGGCCGAGCTTCTTAACATTATAATGTGGCCATTTGGTAAATTGTCAAGACGTTTGGTTGGCGCTTTGCAAAGAATACGCATGCCTCGCCGTGCAATTATACCGGGTATGCCGTTTCATTTAAAAGTTTCGGATGCTTTGGTGAATTGATTTTTAATTAAGCGAATTTTGTTTGCTCATTGATTAAATTTACTTTAATGTACATTTAGTTAAGGTAACATGTAGTACAAGTAGTACATTTAAAACATTCCCGAATAACTTACGGTCGAATTCGAAGAATCGTGGTCACATCGCCGGGTGATTCGGCAAAACAATCGCTTGTTACACTTGACCGACACTCGAGTAATGCGGTCCTTCATAATCGTGCGCATTTACGAGCGATTTTCTCGAAAACTCGCCTCGTGAACATTTTAGTCGTGATCCCGGGAACCCTTTGATACTGTCCGACGCCTAACGAACTAGTGTCCGGTCGATAAATTCGCCGATTAGTCGAACAGACATCGAGACACTGTCGATCGTCGAGTAATCAGTGCAACCGGGCTGTCATCTGTCTATGGCTAACCTGTGCGGAAGATTGATGTTAGAATGAATTTTTGAACATAAACATCGAATCCGTTTTGCGTGGGAATATTCATTTCATTCAATTTCAAAGTCAACTTTTTGTCGACACGTTGATGGCTGTTAATTAATTAACATAGATCTTACTAGATTTAGAAAGCTACAGTTAGTAAAAATAAGACGAGGTTTCATACTAAACTGGGTCGGCAATGACACCCGAGTACTAGGCGAGCATAACAGTAAGGCGTTCTCGCTAAGTGTCGGTCGTTGGGGGCGGGCCGACACGCTAGGTTCCCTTTCCACTAGCCAATCAATCTTCACCTCCCCGACCTCTCCTGCCTGCGACCAGAGCGCATTAACCTTAATGAAGTGAAACAGTAGTTTGCGTAGAGGTCTCGTAATAGTGGTCAATACTCTTGGTGAGATGTGAACTCCTAGTTAATGGCTTGCTTAGGCGGTAAATCTTGCGAATTATGCGAACAAAAAATTCGCTTACCTATCTATACAGATTGCAATTAACCAAACTAAACCGTATTTATTAGTCTACAATTGTCAGTAATAAAAATACTATGATTCACTTCTTATTTAAATTTATCTGAACAAAGAAATAAATCTTACAAGCAATTTTTAAAATCTGCAAAATTGGCGGTATAACATTTCATTCCAAACACATTGTAAGATCAATTTGTATAAAAAATATGACCATCGTTTCATACTTCCGAATTTATTTATCAACCTTTTGAAGCTGGCATACAAATAACCAAGTTCATTACGAATAATGATATTAAAAAGAAATTATATTATATTCAAAAGTGAGCTTGCACTTTCAAAAAGCAAAAATTATTGGACGTGTTTTACTTCGTGTTGTTTTAAGCCAATAAATTCATTTTTACGAGTCAGATATTATCTTACCCTTTGCGTATATCAGACTTATCTTTGTTAATAAAAAACAACCATTCATAACAGTAGCCGAAATTTTAAAACGGTATGTAATGAGTTAATTAAACAGCATATACGTATTGCAGGAATGATTTACACGACGTTATCTTATGTTTTATGAAATATAATTTAAATTATCATAAATTCGCTTCGTATTAAATCACATGTAAGCGAGTACTAGCATAGCAATAATTTAAATGAGAAAGAATCATTAAAGAAGCGTCTATCGCGAAAAGAAATTAGTTCTAATCTTTATGTGTCAGAGACTAATAGACGGACTTCGTATGATGCTTTAATTGTATTCAATGTCTCGTGATATATTTTAGTGCTACAATCATCTAATATAAGAAGAAACTGTGTAGAAGAACACGCAGATATATGATAAGGATATTTTAAGAATTCTACTCGCAAAAAGAAAAAAATGTGTTTTAAAACGTACAAGTCATATCGTACAGAACATATTAGAACCAACTAATAATAAAGAGGACGCTTCATACAATGTAAAAACTACATATAGTGGCGTAAACAATACAGATACAGGCGTAAAATATGAAAAGACAAAAATATAAAATCATAATACGGTAATCAAATAACTAGAATCGCCACCACTAACAAATTTCAATTACATGCCAACAATAATCCAAAATCTTTGTATAACCTATTTAAACACCTAACTTTCCAAAGACCTAAAACAATAACTTCCCAAATGGATAAAGGAAGCTACAAAGAATCCATAAGAACCAAACAACATTTTCTCAAAAGAGCTAAACACATCTCGAATCTCGAAAATTACAAAATAACCGTGAGATATGGGTCAGACGCGCCGTAATTACTCTACGCAACATATAATTGTTTCATTTCGGTTCTCTCTAAAACTTGCTCTATATTAGTAGCATCTATCTATACACGCGTTCCAACTTGTTTTCATTGCCTGAGATCTCAAAACAAAGCGATTTATCGGATACACAAGTATGATTTCGTCGGGTTTTTAAAATTTTAAAACTTCATGGTCATAATGCTGAAACTATATTTTCTGATAAAAATAAACAGTATTAGAAAATATTTAACGTTAATAAATTTAAACCTATTCATGATAAACAAAAGTACTTTATAATGACTAGTAAAATTAAGAAAATATGAATTTACAATATATTAATTATAATATAATATTAATCAATCGATACAATAAATCCCATGTTCAAATGAAACAGGATAAACAAAGCATATGACATGCTAATGATAAACAAGATCAATCGAGGAAAATAAATTAGGAATTTACTTACGACTGCTGACGAGCATTAATATAAATAATTTGTTGAATAGTAATTTTGATAGTACAGAATCAAGTTTTAAAATCCTGAATATTTCATCGCAAGTAACTAAAAGCGAGGCTTATGAAATTTAAGAGCGAATAAGAGCGTGTAAAAATGGCTCTTATCCGAAGATCGCGTTACCGCCAATCGTCCATCACCCCTCTGTCTTATTACCGACTGCCGATCGAACATAAATTCCCCCGATATTATTTGGACATGAACGTCGCAATAACTCCAGATATAATCCAGTCGTAAATTTCGAGAGAATAATTCGATCTTTATGAAGATTTTATCGATTATCGCCCACCGAATCGGGCGTGGCAATCGTTGATAATTTATAAATCGTAGACACGCGTACGTTACTCTCCTACCACCGACAATAGTTACAAAATCTCCGAGATCTTACCACCGGGTCGTGTGGGAAAATAATCTCAGGCGCAATCTACATCCGAGCTGGTTCCTAATTAATTTAGTAATCGCTCGTGACGACTTATTCCGGCCCTAGACCCAACCACGAACCTAACGAAATCACGACTCTGCCAGACAACGATAATCGTTATTTTAAATTTATTAAAATGTCCTCTTTAAGGACTATATCGGGACGCCTATATCGGACTGTATAATTTATTCCCGCTGCGGACAAAGCTCTTTAAAATGAAAGCTATCATAGACTAAGGGTCTTATTTCACTACAATGTTCACCACTTCCTTCGTTTTGGAATCTTCCCGTGCCTTAATCGTGATGCAGCTTCATCTGATTATCTGACGGGTTTATTTTCAATGAAGCCATTTAATTTTTATTTTACAATATAATTCGATCGTGTTTATCTTGAATTTAATAACATTTTATCTGTTCTGATCTTTTAGCACAATTATCGACACTACTTCATTATTATAAACCTGTTTATAAAATTCTAGGCTATTTGATAATGTTATTATAACATTTGAAGAAGACAAACTTAAATATTCGATATGTATTCAAATTAAAAAACTATTCTATTTTCTGTATTTGGGTAAAATGAATGACACAATTGAATAATTTGCCTATTATTGTTGGTTAAACATTACGTTTACCGAAAAATAAAATTCCCATCAAAATTCACTTTTGATGCATTATTACTGTGGCTATGACGTATCATAATTATCATCGTATGTTTCCTTTTAGACTATTTTCGTGATCTGACTAAGCAATAATGAAGTAGGTACTACTACTTCATTATTGCGTTTTTGTTGTATTTTAATTGTTTTGTGTTTTCCATTAACGATATTAACTAACAACACATAATAATTTCCAGCTTTTAATACCTCCTTTATTAATTCGAGGTCTAACTTACTTTCAGGTATTAGTGTTATATAAACAAAATGATTTAATAATTATCTTTTTCAAAATTTTATCGTGTCATCGGTTTCAATAGAAATTTCAGTTCCATCGTTTTTTCTGTAATTGTAATTACAACATTTTATTAATATCTTTATTTTTTTAAACACCTTGAACTAAAAATTATAAGAGTCAACTTTATGCCTATTAGCATGCTCTGACAGTTAACCCTGGACGATGGCGTTATTTTTTGGTAGGCATATTAATCTATAAAAATTTCCCTTGGTAAAGCATCACGTGTGGCTGGACCGGTTAGACTAATTCTTCTTTGATTGTGATTATTACTTCCAGGAGATTTCATATTAAAGAAAACCTAACGAGCATTGAAAATATATTTTGTAATGCCCATAAGGTATTGGAATTATCAATTGGAATTCAAATTACATAGTTAAGACAAGAAAACCTGTCGAGTCTAACAGTACCTAGTAGTAAATAAAGTTATCTATCTATCTATCCCTCAGCCAAGTCTAACTCACTGAGGAGCACTATTCTTACTGAACGCTGTCGGTGCTACTTTGTTTTTCCGAAGCACACCGAAGCAAATGTCGTGTCGCCACGAGTCCCCGCGGCGGTGTAATTACTCTCGCGGACATTCGAGATCAGCTCGCTGCACTGACGAGTTATTGGGTTTGCGTTTCCGGGAATTTTGAATCGTATAAATTCCAATTGTTATTTACACGTAATAGGAAAGAAAGGAGTAAACAATAAATGCTTCATACGCGCTTTGTTGAAGTGCAGTATATAGTTTTTGGCATTACCAAAAAAACTATATTAGTCAGTATTTCTTTTAAAATTACTTTCCATATAGCACCGACACAAATCAAATTGCGATAGATATTTATACTTATAACAAACATACTTTTACATCGACACACTTATAACTTTTGAAGTTGCTGAATATAGACATTTCCTAAATAGTAAAACGTCAAAATTCCATATAATTCCTGATTGAGACTCATATTTTTTAAATAGCATCGATTAGTCTAAGACTTAACTATCCTATTATGATTTCAATTCAACGCCATCTTCTTAGGTCAATTTGCTAATTTTCAAAACCGATCTTTCAACTGACTGAAAATATTTAGCTATCAGGACAATTGATAAACTAGTAAAATTGCTAAAAATACCCAAAAAACCCCGACTGCGTAATGCGTCATAATGATATATTGAACGCTTTATATGATTTTCCGAATCAATTTACTAGCCTAGCTTCATTTGATACCCATATAGCCTAATCTGCAAACTGATACGATTCTAGTGATCCATCTAGCCGTTTGGGCTGTAGCATGTGCCAAAGAAATGGACATACATACGCTCGAATAACATTACCCTCTTTCTGACCTAGTCAGATTATCACTGTCATCAAAACATTACCATCTTCTATGTCATGTCCTCTAAGAAGGACCCAAAACAATCAAGCACGCTAACTAATCGCCTTTTACAGACAAATATTAAAATCATTCTGCCTAAAATATTGAAGTAGTAAACGAACTTGCACTTATGATGGTAGGTAAGTGGCGCCTGCCGCCCAAAGACACCTGTAATTAACCCCAGATAAGATTGGAATCTCAGATAAAGATGGCTGTAGAATCCGTAGATGCGTTACTAATTAAGAGCAGCCAGGTGGTAGAAACTTCTACCGTAGAACCAATGTAGTCCGACCGGCGAAACACCACCGCCACACCTATTTCTAGCGTGAAGCTGTTCTTGCGTTTCGGTGGAAGGGTGTGGTTGCCGGCTCACTTTTA
>DWNE01007557.1:0-12156 GCA_018249875.1 Cecropterus toxeus | reverse complement strand
CGTTTAAAGTTTTTCGATATCTGTAATAGTTACGGAATAATCGCCTGTGCACACTTAACGATTACACCCGGTATATAATATCGAAAGAATAATGAAGGTGAAGAAGCTGGTTAATAGATTAAATTCATCGATTGAAGTTCAGTTTTTGACACTCTATTTCACCTTTCATCGAGTGCCTTTTTATCCCAAGCAAAAAGAAGAAAATACTTTCAATGTCTATTAATACTACTAACTTTAGATAGAAATATGTATTAATAAAACGCTTGTACATTCCAGCGGATGTAGCAGAGATCAAACGGGTGACGACAGCAGACACCTACCTCCACACGTTGCACAAGTACACCAACTATTCCATACAAGTGTTGGCTTTTACGAGCGCAGGCGACGGCAAGCGGAGCCCACCCGTGTATTGTATGACTGAGGAGGATGGTACGTAATTAAGGCGGATAAATAAAGATATCGAAATATTTTCTATAATATAAAAGATATCAATAGATATTTTGAAATTATCTGATGCATTAAGCGATTTATTACTGTTCTTAAGGAACAACTAATTAATTGTATCGATTAATATTGATCGATGCTTCCATTGATAGAATGAAGAGTTTTAATGCGATGCCATCGTAAGTACATAATTTAACAGTGTCGCTTATACTTGCATATTTATAAATAACAAAATAAAGTAAAATGTTATTGTAGAATTTATTTTATTTTTGCGCGTAATGGGTATTTACAAGTAATAACAACTACAAACACTACCTCGGAATATATTTTAGTACAAGGCTACCTATTAGTTTAAGTTTTAATATAAATATAACAAAAAAAATATTAACTTTCAGTGCCGTCAGCTCCGGAGAAAATAAAAGCACTAGCGTACTCCAGTGACTCCGTTCTCGTGAGCTGGTTGCCACCGGTCCACCCCAACGGGATCATATCTCACTACACTGTTTACTACAGGGAGGCTGGACGGTAAATTACACAAGTAATAATTAAAAGCATGAAAAGTTCTTTGCATTTTAATGTGTACAAAGCTATGTGATGTATATTTTTTTACAAGATCACCTTTGAAAGGTATTGCCAAGCTGCAATATTGACGAGAACAGTAAGGTTTTCTTTTTATTTGAGACTATTTAGGTTCATAGGTTTAAAAGCGGAATTATTTATATACTCTTAGAGCTAATATATTAAAATAAATTGAAATAGCAAACATTATAGCAAATATACCTGATGGTAAATGATCACTGCCATTCATGCCCTAGACGCATTCCTACCCTTGCGGACTAACTCCAAAAGTTGTCTATCGAAAGAGATTCCCACCACATTCCCCAAATCCAATAAAATCAATTAAAATTGATGCCTATTTTCTTTCAGACTGGGAAAACATTCGAGTTTTACAGTGTCAGCTGACAAGAACCCAGAGATGGAGCTGATGTTTCAAGTGAGGAACCTTATGGAGAACCAACTGTACGAATTCTGGGTGTCAGCTACCACCGGATCTGGGGAGGGAGAGTCTACCCTAGTAGTCGGTCAAGGACCTAATAGCAGAAGTAAGTTTCTAATTAAAATATACTACGAGTGCACTCATTTCTTTGCATTATTTTATCACATTAACTCTTCTTGTTTATAATAAAGAAGCAACTGTCGTCCATAGCCATTTGTAATCAATCCTAAATATGATTGATGGTCTATCTGATACTGGCCACATACATATATAAATATATGTTGCTAATCCCGAGGACTAAGTTCAAACGTCTTGTGTAAGCAGTTCCATACCCATCTATATCCGTCATACCGGAACACAGGAGCGCTGTACTGCTGTTATCAGGCAAAGTTTCTTAGTACGTGCTTAATACATTTCTTTAAAAAAACATTGTTTACGTTTTCGTGTATACAAACACTTTTACGTTTTCCTTTTCGGCCCTACCTTGCAATTCATTTCGAATCGTAATAAACTCGTACTAAGAACACATACGTGGCAGTGGAGATGGAACAGCAACGAGAACCACGAAGTGTTCCTCATTGCTGTTCATATTCTGGCGTTGTGATAAGGGTGTTTGTCCGCAGTCCCGGCGCGCATCGCGTCGTTCGGTGGCCAGCGTGCGGTGCGCGCGGGGCAGGCGGCGCTGCTGGCGTGCTCGTGCGTGGGCGCACCCGCGCCGCGCTCGCGCTGGGCGCACGGCCGCGCGCCCGTCACGCACCACGCGTACTACCAGGTCACGCGCGCCGGACATCTGCACATACGAGGTACGGACGCGGATCGCACAGACAACGAACACACCGAACTCTAAATTTCGACTAATTACACACACACACACGCACTTTCTACACTCACAGCTCCACACTATGATTTTCTCACACAAAGATGAATACACAAACACCCAGACCCAGAACAGAAATCTAAACTCATCATTCATATTTCTGACTGACGGGAATCGAACCCGGGATCCACTGCGCGTCAGACCCGTATGGTGACCGCTCCGCCACGCGGGTCGTCAATTAAATTAAATACATGAAATTACTTCTGAAATCCGACTCCGACCGATTTTCAATAATAGACATTATATGTTGGTGATATCTTCTGAATGCTGTAATTGCAGAAGTAAACGACCAGTCATCGGGCAACTTCACGTGCACAGCGAGCAACAGCATCGGCGAGGACTCCATCATGTACATGGTATCGGCCATCTTGCCGCCGAGTGCACCCGCCCTCTCCCTGCAATACACTACCGCCAGCAGCATCAAGCTGCACTGGAGGCTACCCGCAGATAACACCCAACCTGTACTGGGTTAGTTAAATAAAATGAAAATACTACCTATACTACTTACCTGTATGATACTAGAGACGATATTAACACAGACACACAATATCAATACAGGGCAGATTATGCCAAAGGGCGAACGGAGCGGCCGCTCTTAGCACAAGTTCCCAGAGAACGCCTCAGTGGTCAATAAATTTGGACATAATTTTAAAATGTTATCTTCCCAGTTCCATGCTTATACGTGATTAACTTGCATTACATGGACAAGCTTGGGAAGGCCATAATTGAATCTCATTCCATCCTAAAACTTACTTCTGGCACTGTTACAACAATTGTAATTCTTTACGCCTAAACTATTGCAATTGAACGTATTAAATTAGGCCGTACGAATCTTTGCACGAAGACTAACCCTAGAATAAGTAACACCTTCCAAGATAAATTTAGATTTTTTTAAATATAATTCAATGTTTTATAAATATGATTTTTCAGGTTACTTACTCCACTACAAGCAAGCGGCGGAAACAGAATGGCACAGCGTAGAGTTGTCACCAGAGGTCTCCACTTATACCATGGATATGCTCAAATGTGGAACAACATACAACGCGAAGATACAAGCACAGAACAAGATTTCCTTAGGACCTCCCAGTGAGGTACTCACTGCGAGCACGAGAGGGGGACGTAAGTGAATCTTGTGCCATTGACATTTGATTCGGCATGAATAAATGACGCAGAATCAAACGGGTAGATTTTGATTTCTTTAATATACCTATATAACATAGTAAGTAAAGTACTGAGTAGTTCTTCATTCACAGTTAATTGAAGCTTTCTATACTCACAATCCCACACTAAGATGTCATGATATATACTGACTACTACGTGCACTGTATAATATACTTAATACAAATACACTTTAGGTAGGTAGATACCTTACCTTATGTTTAGCAGACCCTTGTAGTTGGCACCCGAGTCATATCAGTAATATAATTATCTTGATATAGAGATACTTATATAATATTGTTAGAATTTTGAAACTTAATTTTTCGATGTCTATTATCTTTTTACCGGTAAAATACACGATTCCTGCAATTCCACAGCATAAAAATTATATTTGTTATAGGACCAAAACCGCCCAAAGCAGAGGAACACGTACACATGAATGCCACGGCTATCAAGATTAACTTTTACGCTTGGAGGAACGGTGGTTGCCCTATCTTGGGCTTTCGTGTATCTTATCGACGCATGGGAGATGAGCATTGGATTAAGGTACCAAGCAAATGGTTTTAATACGACGTATTAAATGGGTTATGTCCATAATATACTAAACTTTTTTTTATAGTAGATACGACTTTATTAAGTATCATTGAAGATGGTGTCATTGATCTCAATTGATTTAAAATTTAGGTAAAACAATTTTATGTGCGAATTATATTTTACGAAAATAGAGTCGTGGTTCTCATCTAGATTTTTTAACATATTGGAGTGAAATAAACAGTCTAATATTGTAATGATATTGTGGGTCTATGGATTATAAAGTTATCTTGAAGATATCACAATCGATTGTGTGTCGATCGTAGGGAAATTCCTATTCCTATTGCCTATAAATTCTTTCAATTATGTCACTTCGAGGGGGGACTTACAAATTATTCCATAGCTTCCTATTTCTGTGGTCATCCTGGATCGCATTCGCACTTGGTCAAACAGAATGCCAAAATATTTCATAGTGTTCAAATTAGCCATAACGTGTGCAGGTGGGCGAGGCGCTAAGCGCGGCGAGCCACGTGGTGGGCGAGCTGGCGCCGGGCGCGTGGTACGAGCTGCGCGTGGAGGCGCGCTCCGACGCCGGCGCCGAGGTCGTCACGCTGCTCGCCGACACGCACACGCTCACTGGAGGTACGTTGCTGGACCTCTTATACTCAGTAAAGGTTTGACATAAAATGAAATGAAATATCTTTATTTTGCATAGAAGGGCAGTTACAAATTGTCAGTTACATTTTTTTTTGTTACCACCGAATCGGTTTGCTAATTTGTATAGCAAGACCGGTAAGGCCACCGCCACACATAATCATATCATGTGCAGCAGCTCTTGCATTTCAGTGGAATGATACGGTTTCAATTTCAAATGAGGCAATCATTTAGTCCTCAGGAGAAGTAACGCAATTTAAGATCGACTTAAAATGGAAACCCTGTTCTATATGAAATTACTTCCAGATGTTCCTGGGCGGTAGCGTCTAGTTGATCATTAGCAGAGGGTGTGTTATAATTTTATGGGAGAAGTAATTGAGTAAAAGAAGAAATAGGAATTTATCATGAACATATCAGGCTAGGACACCCTATCCCTAACTGATATGTTCATAAAAAAATCCTATTCGTGTTAGCAACGCGTGGCCAACAGCGATGAAACTATTAGGTATAACACCGTTTCCTTTTTAGCATTAGAAGTTAGTCCTCAGTGGCACATGGATTTCAGTAACAATTCTAATAGCATATTTAATATTCTACTTAGCTTTCTTATTCTTAGTGCTTTTCTTATTATAAATTGTCCGTAATGGTTTAACCACAGAGGATTTTTGTTGAAGCTAAAATAATACTCATGTTGATGTTGATGATTTGTTTCATTCCGCCCGCAGGTCGCATCCCGCCGCCCAGCGCGGCGCCACCGACGGCGGGCGTGGCGCGCACGGCGGCGCTGCGCACGGTGCTGGTGTCGTGCGCCGCGAGCGCGCTCGTCATCGTGGCCGCGCTGGCCGCCTTGCTCTGCCTGCTGCATGGCAAGCGGAAGTGGGTTTTGTTCATTGGAGCTAGTTTTTATTCGCCATATTTCAAATCATATATACTAAATAACATAGAAAACCCGCTAGTTTCTTGCCAGAACTTCTCAAGTGAAGTTGTATTCCGGTCCGTAAGGTACAAGGTCCGTAAGGGTAGTGTAACAAAAAATATTGTAACTGACAATTTGTAAGTGCCCCGAGGGCCTATACAAAACACACGCATTTTTGTTCATTGTAATTGTATGATGTAGACATTTCATGTCTACATCATACAATTACATCCGCGTTGTATCGACTGTTCAACGTCTATCGTTAGCGTTTTAGCATGCGTTTGTGCTAGCTTTTTTAAATAGCGAAATTGAAATGCATGAGAAAGACGTGCGATTTAAATCGTAATAAGCAAGTACACTAATCATTGGATAAACGAGCCTAAAATAATTTATTGGCGCTAGATTTAAACACCAACTGCCTTTACATAAAAGGAAATTTCAATTATTTTATTTATTTAAATTTAAAAGTAGGTTTATTAATATATTTATTTAAAACCTATTTTTTGCAGATTTTTCTGCTTGTCAAGTGATCACTATCTGCGTGACAACAGAAAACTTAGCGAAAGTAATGAAGCTGAAAGAGAAAAGCTACGTGAAGGACAGAAACTATATTCGTCATCCTCTATTAATGGAAATGAGAAGTCTAATGATGATTCTTCAGGTAAACATGTGTGACATTTTTAACCGACTTCTAAAAGGAGGAGGTTATACGTTCGACTGTATGTATTTTTTTTATATATGTTTACCGATTACTCCGCCGTTTCTGGATCGATTTTCATTTTTTTTTTTATAAAATTATGTTATAGTATCTAGTCATAACACCAATGCAATGTGTTTTACAGTATGCACTTAGTTCAAGGAAATTTATGAATATTAACCAGTTTCACCAACTGAAATTTTAGATAGATACGTTTAATGTACCTATAAGCGACTAATACGCTCCTATATCAAAAGGCTCATAATTTCCTGAACTATAAATAAGAATAAATTTACTACTAGGTAGTTAGCAATTTACTCACTGTCATGATAAATCGGTTTGTACGTAAGTGAAAGTGTTGTGTGGATGTGATTTGTGCTGTAAATTATGACAAAACTTTATGGAATGTCTATGAAATGTAAATTTTTGTACTTATTTGTATACTATCCCCCAAAAGCACCATTCCGCACCATGTTAGAAAATATTTAATTTACATTTTTATGCTTCGTCTCATAACTATTCAGTGTATAATTTTTCAATTCAATTAGCTTCTCGTCATTTTGATTTCGATGAGACGTTACTTTGATAATAAGCAAAAGATTGTCATCATGATGTGCTTAGGTATACATTAATACAATGTTTACTAAAGCAATTACGTCGCGTTCCAAAGAGAAAGCCAGCTAGTACTTCGATGCTTTTCAAAATAGTAAATGATTAGCTTTTAAGGCATTATTCGAATTCATATAAATTTACTAGCTGACCCGGGGAACGTTTGCCACATAAATTATTTGTAAGTAATTTCTAGTGTAGACAAAAAATAACTAATTTATTGTAAGTGTGTAAGGATAATTAATTTATTGATCAGGTATCTAGCGGGAATGAAAAGTGATTGAATTACTAAAATGGCTATCAAAATAGGGGTTGGTGATAAAAGGGTAAAAATTTAGGGTTCTATGTGTTTTTAATGCGGTTTTGATAAAAAAAAAAAATGTTTAAAAATTAAAAAAGAAATGTTAAGGGTGGACAACCCTTATCTTAGTGATAAGGGTTGTCCACCCTTAACATTTTTTTGAAATGGGGTATGAAAAATAGATGTTGGCCGATTCTCAGATCTACCTAATATGATCACAAAATTTCACGAGAATCAGTCAAGCCGTTTTGGAGGAGTACGGGAACGAACATTGTGACACGAGAATTTTATATATAAGATAAAAATTGGAAAATAAATCTAGTAATACATTACCTTTAAGAATCATTAAACTCCTCCCTATTCCCAAACGACCGTAATATTATATCGTATATCTAGCGGAGCTGTACGAGATCAGTCCGTACGCGACGTTCGGCGGCGCGGCGGGCGGCGCGGGCGCGGGCGCGCACTCGCTGCAGTTCCGCACGCTGGCGCGCCGCGACGACGACGCCGCGCCGCCGCACCGCCGCCGCCGCCGCGCCTGCGACCACTACAGATACGGTACGTACGATACTAACGTTTCAGTTTCAACACTTACGGTCCATAATTCTAAACTAACCCACTAGATCGCGTCAGCGTTTATTAAATTGCGTTAAAACAACGTAGAAATCAAAAACATAGGTTTTTTAGGTTTCATTTTATGATTGCGCTTTCATCAGCGACCATTTTTTGTCGCGTCGTATTAGAACCATAAAGTTTGGTGTTAAACGCAATGCTTTTAAAATGCTCGTTTGAATGGAATAAAGAGTATCTATCCTATGGTCGTGATATTATGAAAAAAACACCAACAATCGATTAATTTTATCATAAAATTACATTTAAATATGACGACACCATCACCGCAAATATTTTTTATGCTTGATTCACATTATCGCTATAAATAATATGTAACTTACTATACAACTCAGAATTATTAAAACAAAAGTTGCAGACTATTGCCTTAATACTCTCTCATTCATCTCCTTCTGTTGGGCACAATAATGGGTTGGCGATATACATATTATTATAACTTGATGAATATATCATATTATGGCTGACAGCCGATTTATTAACATCAGTTCATATTTTCGTTAGTATAAAAAGTCAACTATCAACTGTTAACGATATGACACTACCGGATAGTAACCTCGCGCGTATTGACCCCAGCACCGTGTTCCTCAGACGAGTCGAGCCTGTCGAAGTGCTCGACGGTGGAGGCGCGGCACCGCATGCGCGCGGCGTGCGCGCCCGCCGCCGGCTGGCGCGAGCGCTCCGACTCCGACGACTACAGCGACAGCGCTGCCAACACTACTACTAAAGGTAAACGCGCATTATGGATTTACATCACTTTACTTTGTAAATAAGACTGTTTCTTACATTACGTCTAAATAAAGTTAAACAATCTGCAGCAATCAACGACAATTCATTTGTGTAAATTGGGTAAACGAACGGGTGTACGTTTCTACCGCTCGCGTGTTAATTGGAAAATAACGTAATAAATCAATGTCTTCAAAGTGTTACTTTTAAATGATTTTATGTGATTTTGAATGTGATCTGATTGGTATTTGTGTACTTTCGTATAAAAAAGTGCTTTTGAACTCTAAATGATATATTTTCTTCTTTATTTCGCACTATGAAAATATATGAAACATTTACAACGGACGTCAAAATTCGAAATAAATTCGAATAAATGACATTTTAAACAATTTTGAGAGGTTTTGTGAAATTTTCCAAGAAAAAAAAGGTCATCTACTTTCCCACCTGTGTTTGTGTAATTAGACGACCATATTTTCATAACACGCCTAAAGAAGTAACTTCAAAAATATCAACAGTCTTAGGCTAAATTGACATTTACGACGAATTGACCAATAACCGGTTATGTATTCCATTTATCGATACTTTTATTTGTTACCGATTTAGTAACGAACATGGTATCGATTACATTAAAATTGTTTTGTTTTTTATTAAATCTAAATTTTTTAAATTTTGTGGTATGCAGTCAAAATTAAATTTTTCCTGGTTTAATAAATATTGTCTTCATCTAGGATCTGGGTCCGGCGGTGGAAGTGCATATGGCAGCGGGCGGCGCACCGCCAGCAGGTAGACCAGGTACCTCCCCGCACCACACCCCGCACACCCGCACACACCCCGGCCACCGCCCACACCGCCACCACTACACCTTAACATCCCAGTGAAATAGACTAATATGTGACCAGAATATTTCTTGAATACGGATTAATTTGTATTCTCCAAGAATATTGGAACGACTTTGTGTGTAATATGTTTCTGATCTACCTACGCCTCTAAAATTTACCAATATATAATTTAAGGAATGAAATATAGAATTTAAACTAAAATTTTAACCTTTAATTACATTTGCCAATTGTTCCATTAATAGATTGACCTATTTTTGGAATATGATGTTTGATTGAAGACAAAGTCAAATTACTTTAAAAAAAGGATATAATTATCATTATCAAGTGTCTTCACTTTAGTATTTAAGAAAAATTCCTGGTCGTGTATGCTTTTAGATTTTTAATTTTTACTATTAAATACTAGTGTAAGTTTTCTTATTCAACTAAAACTATAAAATACTTAAAATAATATTTTTTTTATTTATAACAGCACTATATTAAATAGCAGTCTCAAATGATGATTAAAATACAACATTGAAATAAAATATTATAATTGAAGCTTGCTTTATTCCGATTACTATTAATACTTACTGTTACATAATAAAATACACATGACGACCCGACAGTAGCTTAAAAATATAAATCTACGTCTTTGCATCGCAGTGGGGGACAGAACGGGAGCGACGCCCTCTCAGGGAGCTTCGCCCCCGTGCCGCCTGATATATCATCGCTAATTGATAAGTATGTATACTACCCGGACTCCATAACTACTGCAACTCAACTGAATTACTTTCATGTATTAACTCATATTCTAAGTAATAAATTTTCAAATTAAAATTAAGTTTCCTGTCGAAAGTAAAATTCTCACATTATTTTTATGTAGTACATGTAACTCCCCAATCCATCTTCAATCTAAAGGCTGAGGGAGCCTACGATTTAACATAATCAGTTTAATTTTTTTATTAATCATTCCTCAGTAATATGCAAAAGTCTTATGAATTAAAATAATTATATAGAAAATTGGACATCGCAAGTTAGTTGTATTTTTAAAAACGTCTGTAACAGTATTCACTTATTTTTATATTTTTTGATGTTTATAGGTACCAACAAAGAAAGGAACAGGAACGACGGGAGTGTACAATACACGTATAACACGGGGAACTCAGTTGTTGTAGATTTTGTACTATAATCTTTGTCAAGTCTCAAAATTCATCTGATACCTCTTTTTATAAAGATAATATTACCTTTCTACTCTAATATTATGCTCAAGTTTCTTGCAGTAAGACAAATAAAGATAAATAAGACCGACAAAAGAGAAATATTACTTATACCAAATGTACATACTATAAAGATTTCTCGAAAATTCTCTTCACAACGATTTGTACTTCCTAGTTCTTGACTGAAGACGTAGACGTGAACAATGATTATAATATTATGCTGGCCAAAAATACAGATTTATGACTTATTAACTTATTACTATTTATTATTAAATACCTTGTGGTAAAGTCCAATTGATGTTTTCATATTACTAGGCAGTAGTGCGTAATTGCGCTTGCAAAAATGTGGTTATAATTTTTATATAAAATTATAAAAAAATGGCTTAAACAATTTTGTGATCTCGTCATAAGAACAACTCCCCATTCGCTTAATGTTAAGAATATATTGTTATATAGATGATATTTGAATAATGTGATTTATTTTAATACTGTTACACGTCTTGTGACAGTTGTAGATTTTAAAAGTGGTACCTAATAAACTGTAAATAGTAGAAAAATATTGATAAGTATCATTGGTTTGCTGTGAGAAATTGTTGATGTCATTAAATGACAGAGGATTAATTTTAATAGCAAACACTAACTTCACTTAGGGACATCATAAGATTTTAGTGTTGAAATTCATTTGAAATTATCATTTATTGGTCATTTTGAATGTAATTTGACGCCTTTTTGGCCATTAAAATTATTAGTTACCATAAAAATAAATATTGTTATTTCAATTAATTCAAGAAATGATGCATATAGTAGTGTAAAATGCCTTTTAGTATTTCAGTTTAATCGTTGATAAAGTGACCAAAACACCCTAGGCATAAGTAAATCTTTTATGCATTAATCTCGCAGCAAACTTCAAATTAAGGATATTTTTGTGGACATCTGTCTGGTTCTCGTCAACATTGATATAGAAATTTGAAAAATTCATGATCTTCAATATTGGCGTATTTTAATAATAATCGTGTTTTATAAGGTTCAATTACTCACATTGTTTATTATGCGTTTTATTAATTATTGCAATTAACCACCGTTAGGCAGAAGGGTTATTGGATGTAAAGTTAACACAGCTCTGATGCTTTTGAATCTATTGATTTATACAACATCTAAGGAGTCACCTTTAAAGAAGAGCTCTTTGTTTATTGAAGAGCACCTTGTCATGCTCCATGGTAATTTAAATTATGATGAACATCTTCAGTTCCATTTATGTACAATTTATAAGCATAACTGATGAAGCTTTCGTCCAGATATTATTATCTAAAACATGTTTTACACGTCGTATTTCATTAGTAATTAATATTATGTATTACTTATTATTAATATACTATATTTATGTACATTTTATAAGTTTATTTTTATTTTTGTTAAAATAAAATAATGTTTTAAAAAATTCTCATTTTATTCATGTAAATGTGTTTATAGTGCCTGGATTGTATTTATATAAATCAATGAATGATGGAGATTACATAGGAATTGAAAGTTTAACTTATAAACATACCCTACAGTTTTAATCTAAATGATATAATTATAATTGGA
>DWNE01007556.1:0-12157 GCA_018249875.1 Cecropterus toxeus | reverse complement strand
TAAATTCAGCTTGCAAGATTTGACCCAAACATACATACAAACATTGCAAGTTAAATAAAAGCTTTTAATAATAATAATAATGGACCCGACTGCTAAAACTCAAATTAACAATCGGGTGAAATGAAATTAATTGTATTTATTTTGCATAGGCCTACGGGGGCACTTACAAATTGTCATTACAATATTTTCTTACACTACCACTGGATCGGAACGCGACCTCAACTGAGAAGATCCGGCTATAAACTCAGCGGGTTCGTCTTTTTGTTTGTATAATATCTTATTTTATTTTACGGTTATTTACTAGCTTTCATTTCATTGTCATGATAATATCTTTTTCAATATTTACAAGCGCAATATTTAAAAATTATATTATTTGTAGCTTATGACATTCGGCAAATTGAGACAACAAAGAAATGGACAACATTACCCTCCTGCTGACGCAGTCGGATAATAAGTAATTAACCGCTTCCACCTAAACGCAAGAACTGCTTCACGCTAAAAATACGTGGTAGTAGTACCTACCAGAACTACACCGGTTCTACCACCTGGTGCTCTATTGCCTCACTGTGTCAAATAAGTCGCTTCTATTAAGAGAATGATCATAACATTAATTTTCATTTCTTTTTTTTCAGGTACGTACATTGCAGAATTCTTCAGATCGTCGCAGAGGTACCATTCATTAACAGACTTCGGAAAGATGGTTCTATGTTTGAATGTATGTATTTTCGTATGTATGTTCACCGATTTCTCTGCTATTTATGTCCGGAACCACCAAAACGTATATTGTGCGCTGACTTTAGAACTATCTAGTGAACCAACATTTATTCAAATAATTAATAATTTTAAGTGAAAAGTTTAAAAACTCGATGAAACGAATATGCTTTACGAAAGCAATTGGCGACGCTACAACTAGGCGGCGATGTTTTAGATGTTGACCTCGTTTTAGACGTGGTTTTCGCGTAGTGGGTTCGATTCCCGGCCAGACAAAAATATGAATTATGAGTTTAGTTCCGTTCTGGGTCTGGATGTTTGTGTATTCGTCTTTGTGTGTCACCCACGACACAGGGGAAAATCCTAATGTGAGGCTATGAGTGTAGAAAGAGTAGAAAGCGTGAGTGTGGAAAGTGTACCGTGTGTGAATTTCTCCCCCGTTTTTTTACCTTGTAGTGACTTAAGTGGGTTATATTTATTGTGATTTTATCTTTTTTCAACTCTTTATTGATTTGTAGTGTCATCATTGCAGAGTTTCACTCGTGAATTATGAGCAAAGAAATAGCTTTAAACGATTTTCACTATAACCCAAATATCTCACAAAAGGGTCAAAGCAGCGTCGATGCGAAACGCCTATAAACCACCGTGACCTACTTACGTCCAAAGCAGGATTCGTAGGAATTATTCCGAGCAAAAGGCGAGTGAGTTTGCGTCGTTGTATTCGGTGGGAATTTGGAACCGGAATCAGAGCGATTTCGTTGCCAGCATGCATTTATTGATTCGCTATTCGTTCAAATTTCTCGCGAAACTTCACGCGGAAAACCACCGGTTGTGGTTAAGTTCGGAGACAGGATGCGCAGGAATTATTCCGAGCGGCAAAGGCGGAATTTTTGTAGGTCTCTATAAAGCAGTTTTTTTTAAGTATTGGTTGCAAACCTTTACGGGGTTATCAAGCCTTCATATTAAGTAGTGAAAAAGAAAAAAGAAATGCAAAAAAAAAACAGAAAACATATTATTACAAAAGTTCAATGAATGGCGTGTAACCATGTCCATTTTGGGTACTGAATAATGTATTAATTTAGTACTGAATATAAACGTATTAGATAAAGAATTAGGTATTATTAAATAAGTACACATTTCATGCTCGTATTCATAACATAAAAAAGTTTAAAAACGTCAGACAGTAAGGGGTTGCGAAATTTCTACCTCCTAAAAAAGCCGCGGCTTATTTTGATATGCTATTGTCGTTCTGAAATGAGAAAAAATTACTATAAACTTATAAGGGAAAACATAAGGATTGTTGTCATCCAACGGGTCTTATGTTTTTCTTTGCAATCTTTGTGGTATGAGAACCGTAATAAAGACAATTAACTGAAAAGCGCTGTTACAAAGTTGTAATTATTGATTGGATTTCAATAAAATGAATCTGCTGAGGATCGTAGCAATATTGTAACGATAAAAAGCAAAAATAAAATACTAATTTCCAATAGTTTTATTGTCTGTAAGCCGCAGGGGCTTATAATCACAGTGTAATTACTTTAGAACAAGTCTGTCGAAAACAGGGCTCGCTCCTTAGAGGAAATAATTTTCGATACAGCCTTACTCCGATATTCCATCATCCGTTCTGAATAGTGAGCGGCTTGTCACCGGTGCAGAAGGGTCTTACAATCCCCTGGGCCGACTTACAAGAACACCCATTCATTTACCTAGCTACCTATCTTTGAAGGCTCTAGTAATTGAAAGGGACATTGAAACCGCTTATTCGACTGGAACTGATAGCAGAATATATTGTGACATATTCAATTTGCAATTTATATGGGAGGGACTTTTTTAATATTACGTTCCGTTCCACCGTGCCTTTCGCATCCTTATTACATTTGTTCTTAATATCTCAATGTTGATATGTTACGTAAGACAACATTCTAGATGTCATGTTTATTGTAATGGGAGATTTCGTTTTCAAATGATATGTAATACATGTTTTATTTTAAGAGTTAGTATTATTTATTATTGTTTATCTACAAAACTCGTTTTTAATACTTATTAAAGATTTTTTAACAATTTGCCTTCAGGGGTCCCACAGTAGGTATGTATATGAGATAATGATTAGCAGCATTTGAAAAAATACCGAAGACTAATAATTATAATAGTCAGCAAAAGAATTCGCCATTAAGCACTTCTTTGATATTGATAAATATTGTTTTTTTTTAACAAAAGTGGATAATACGCAAACCGCAAGCGAGAAAGTTGTATGCCACTGGTCGCTAACACCTGTTCTTACTAATTTGTCAATTTTTTTACAGTACTTATAGCAATATATTAAATATACAATAATCTAAATAATAATACAATTGATTCACAACTTTCAAGACCTATAGATATATTTACAAATGATAAATCTTTTGGAATGCCTTCTATTTTGGTTACAAGGTTACAAATATATAGACAACCTTTTTTGTATATATATGTAGTAGATTTTGTAAATAGGTTTTCTTTTAATATATTGTTTAAGTAATTTTAAATATTGTTTCATTAGATTATAATGTATACAAAATACAAATAAATGGATGACTAAGAGTGTATACTTGTGAGTGTACCCTAAATCATCCATACCTATAGAACCGGTTCTTTATGAGTGGCTTGGTTAATTACCGAATTCCATCTAAGAAAATGATTACTCGTCATCGCCTCGCGCATCACATGCTCGTACGACTTTTATCTTATAAAAAATCGTATGTGCATATATCGTTCTTGAAATATCCTGATCGTAAATCTCTTTACGTTGCATAATGCCGTTTCAGTTGTTTTTTTCTTAAATCCGGATTGAACGAGCAATCTCTTTTACTGTCTGCTTCTTTAGGTCTGGATTTATAACTCTTTTTAATCCTTTACAACTGCGCTTGGTTCATGCATCTCATTACCAATCAGATTTTTTATTGTTCGAAGCATTCTCTGTTCTCCGATTTTAAGCATATTCTTTGATTTAGGTAAAATCTTGCTCCTAGACGGCTTGATTATTTATACATGATGTACGTATTTGTAGTTACCTATGTATATATCTATGTTTCATATTTTTTATATATATGATGGAAGTAGCTAACAAGCATGAGATTACCAACTTGGTAACTGTTTACTACCATGGAAATCGATAAAGACAAACTAAATATCGGCAAAAAGAAATTCAACAGCATATCGTGAGTACCCGCATTTAAAAAAATATCTGTAGACAATCAAAACTACTCTTGATCTAAACGGTACCTTTATTTGAAAGTACCCCGACAATCACACTGTACTACTGTACTTAATACAAGGCTTTATTGTAAAAAAATATGAATTTTCCAACAAAAAATAAAATATCGAAACTTTCTGAATCTGAATCTGAAAATACTTATCCACATTTTCTATTACTCGTATTTTATAAACAAAAACATGTTCAGACAAAAACAAAAAAAAATAAGTACGACACATTTAGCATAGAAGGGAGCACAGAGTGTATTATTAAACTTGCCTGTATATATGTACCGTATTTTCCCCAAAATTATGTTGAAGTACCAACCCTTTCATGTGAAATGATGCGGAAAGAATGCTCGAGTGAAATTAGTTGGAAACAGTCCGGGAATATAAGCTAAGCTACATTAATCCCGATAACTCTGATAAGTCATGTGGTACATCCCTATAGAAGAACTGCAGCAACCATATTCCTATATATTGTTATAAGAGTGATATTACAAACAGTGGCGTAGCGTTGGGTTACAGCGCCCGGGGCGCAAGTTGAACTTGCCCCCCACGCATTCAAAAATTTTAGTCGACAAAAAAACGACAATATCTTACTTAACGACCAAAAAAAAAACTACAATATGTAACTTGACGAAAAAAAAGGACAATATGTAACTTGACGTTAAAAAAAAAACGACAATATCTAACTTGACGACCAAAAAAAATCAGGTTGCCAAATCTTTTTTGCCGCCTCTCTAAATGTGCCGCTTGGGGCGGTCATTTGATAATCATATTGTTATGATAATAAAAATGTCGTTCTATAAAAATGTCCTCCCCTCCCCCACCTTTTTCCTTTATTTGCAGGTGCTATTTTCAACACTCTCCAAACTGACACGATTCTAAAGATATCATACGACACTATCCTTCAAGCCGTTTGGGCTGTAGTGCCTGCCGAAGAAACGGAGGTACATAAACGCAAACAAACATGCGTTCGAAAATCATTACCCTCCCTTTGATGTAGTAAAACTAGTAACAAGTCAAATTCAATAAACGCATACGATATTTAAATAATATTGTACATAAAAGAGAGTTAATATTAAATTTCGCTCATAATGTATGACGTACCCTTTAATATCATGCTCTCGTACAACCTCTCGTATGTGTAATGACGTGGAACAGCCCTGCTCCACTGAACTTATGTAGTCGTGAACAATTTTCAGAATGCGGCCTTAATATTTACTTTGCTATACAAAAAGAGTAACGAACACTTTATCCGGTAGTTGACCGTATAACGCTGCCTTAGAAAAAGATGATGTTATGTGAAGGGATATATTTGTGTACGTATTTTTTAATATAAAAGTAGCAAACTAGCATGCAGTCCGTCTGATGGTAAGTGGTCACTGTCTTCCAAGGACTTATAAATGATAAGTACCTTTATATGGAGCTAGAGGGGTTATATCTGAATTTAATCACACTGACTACTGCTAACCCTGAGGATTGACATGATCACATCAATTACATATGAGGTGACCATCTCAGAGACAAGCCTACAACTACACTCTTCCATCGAAGCGTAAATCAATTTATTCCCATCTAATTAACTCTTTTTGACGGCAACTACGCTTTTATTTTTTACCTTTTTCTCGTGATTCCCTTTTGGTCATATTTATCAGCATTGCAAACAATTTCTATGCCAAATATCAACGAAATCCAACTAGTAAGCTTTGTCTAAAAGAGTAACAAATACACAAACATCCTCACAAACTTTCGCATTTATGATATAAGTAAGACAAATTCAAACGATCATTATTGTTTTTGTGGCTTAGTCCAATACGGCATCTTCACAATCCTACGCCATTATTCAATTAAAAACATGGTTTCAAATGTAAAAATAAGTACATCAGGCGAGATTGCGGGTATAAACAAAAATCGCAGCCCGATACCTCGCCAATATTTGCGCATCGTGTTTGCGCGGTTTGTTTTTGCTCTACTTATTCCCAGGAGCGTTGGGAGCCGAATAGTACTTGCGACGACACGCATGTGTGTACGAGTACGTGTGGATATTCGCTTCAATTCCGCATCCTGTATTACTATTACATCTATCCCCTTGAGGGTGGTCATAGGCAATTTTTAATCAGATTGAAGTAGGAAGCAAGCTTTTCGATCTGATTCGAGATTCGATCTGAGAGGTGTCCACCGTCCAGGGAGATTTGTGGGAACTTCCTATCTATAGAACTGGATTCTAGCAAGGAAGAGAAATCACGTACATGCAACTCCTGAAGACTGAAACTGTCGCCTCATACATAAGTGAGCGGCTTTATTTAATTGGTTTTTTATCTGGGTTTTGAAAATGGTTCCTGGAAATAGAGGAAAAAGGGGGAGAAGGGACAATTTTTTTCACTACTTGCTGCTCATGTCCTGAAATTTCTTTCAACCATGAAGTGAGAGAATGGCGCTATTCAGCACTTACACTGAATTACTACATTATATATACCAACTATACGTTCATTTATTGAGTCTGTACTCCGTAGCCCACTGTAAGTAAGAATCCAGTCCTATTACCTATTATCTATGAGTAGCAGTAATCATGGGCATTAGTTTAGTTTTATAAGAAAATCCAATCTCTTCAAATAAATATAACTAATATGTACTTATACTGTTTGACAGCTGAATATAGATTTCAGGCTGAAAGAGTTTCTAAGACCAAATCCAATTTTCATATAACTTCACATGCTTGAGAACATTGTATTAAAATAATTTGCTGTTAAATTGTATGCAGAGGATTTTACTTGTAATATGGAGCCAGTGTGATAGGCTACATTTTATAAGTCAACACTCAACAGCTACAATACATATATAACGAAACCTTCTCAAGTAGTTCCATAATGAAACCTAAAATCCACAGTACGAGCAGATTGTAAGCGGAAATAAAACCGCAAGAAAATATAAATAAAACTACAATCCATGCAAATATCTCGTCAATATTTACATGGCTTTTATTTACGTTGGTTCCGTACCGCCGTCTGATACGTGGTAACGACTAAAAACCAGCAGATTTCTGTATATCTAAACCATAAAAAGATATCTAAGTAATGGTTCTTTTTAATTCATCCTTGTAGAAAGATACGGAATAAAATTATGGCACATTCTATGTCTGCGCTTTTTTACATTTTACCATATTTTTGAAAAAAAATATAAATGTATTGCACGTTTATTATATGTATTTAGAACACCATGACTTCGTCGTATTGCAATATTTATTACAGTCTAAATCTTACTAATATTATATAGGTGAAAATTCGCAAGGATGAATGTATGTATGTTTGTAACTGTTTTACTCAAAAACTGCTAATCGAATTTCCACACACACAGATGTCCATAGGTGGCGGTGACCACTTACTCTCAGGTGGACTGCATACTCGTTTTCTACTTCAATCTTGTAAAAAAGTATATATTTTTGTTACACATTCAAAGAGTGCTACTGGTAACTAATCATTATTAATCAAATGTAACGTAAAGTAAAGACATGGTTACTTGAGCTATTTAAAAAAATAATGAAAGGAAGTAAGTACTAAGCTTCTCCTCCTAAAAATACCTTTGGAAACGGTGGTAAAGTATTAAAAATAAAAATTTACAAAAAAAATACGAACTTCCATGCCACAAAGAAGTAAAAAATAATTTAAGTATATATTGGTTTAGTACATAAACAGTACATTTTCCGGGAAAACTGCTGAAAATTTATCGATTTCCATAAAATGGGACACCCCGTGAAACTAACCACATACAATGACGGTCGAATCGTGACGATTGATAGCGGCATTAAAATAATAAAAAAAAACGTGACGAATAAATAACCTCTCTTCCTTTGGGAAGTCGGTTAAAAATTTATTTAACATAAATGGTATTTGCTTACCTAGTTTATCTTGCGAAGACACATGCACTACATGCATATAATTATGTTTAGCCGCGTTACACTGATTACACATTATAAGTAAAGCAAACATACATACACACATACATACATACATACGCTCGAAAAACATTACCCGACTTCTGACGCGGGTAAAACATATGTCAATAGTATGCAAGTTACAAGTGTAGCGCCAGTAAAATTTGTGTTGACGCCACACGTTCATGTGTATTCATGCTAATTTGCTTTAGTTCCCTGGCTATGCTGTTTGTACTACATTGTACAACAGGATTACATTTAAAACAGACAGGTTACAAAGTTGTAACGTTGTGTAACGTTTGGGCTACATCAGTTTATTGTAACAAAGTCTGTCAATAGTTTTGACAATGATTAATTCATTTATTAACCGACTTCGAAAAGGAGATGGTTCTATGTTCGACTGTATGTATTTTTTATGTATATTCACCGAAAAGTATTATATGTGTATATCCAGGCCATAAATTATGTGTGTGTCCAAATCCAATCAGTAGTTTTGAGGGAAAAAGTAATAAACAAACATACATCATTGACGACCCGCGTGGCGGTGCGGTCACCATACCGGTCTGACACGCAGTGGGTCCCAGGTTCGAACCCCGGCCAGACAGAAATTTGAATGATGAGTATAGCTTTCTGTTCTGGATCTGGGTGTTTGTGTATTCGTCTTTGTGTGTCCTACTGTGGGGCTTCGAGTGTAGAAAGTGTTTATGTTTACGTTTATACATCCTTAAAAAGTTTTACATTTAATATATTAGTAAGGTTAATTAAATAACTTATAATTGTACCAGATGGCAATTAATTCGCAATCACTTGTTATCTAAACACCTCTATCTAAAAGCAGACACAATTTTAATATTTACATAATCTAAAATGTCCAACTTTAATGAACTGCTTTAAAAAGCCATTCAGCATTTACATATATATGCATTATTCAAATACCTAAATACATTAGGACTAATGTAATGCGCTCATAGCCCTATCTACTGGAAAAACTAAGTTTGGACATTCCAAGTCCAACTGTAAAAAATATCTTCGTTGGAAATATGATAACATATCAAACCTAAAACTTCCTTTGTACCTTTGCTGGCATAAATCCTTTTCAAACTTCTTTCTCAAGTACCTAAACGCTTAGTACAAAAATAAATTGTAAGAAATTCTTCGCCTAAGCTCCTAATGCTCTTAAATAACTAAAGTAATGACTAAAGTAAACCTGTTATCTCCAAGTCTTGATATATTTACTTATCTTTAACACGAGATTTTTTTTCATGAGTTTTCCTCGAATGTCCCAAATAGGTATTTAGTGAAACGTAAATGTTTCTGTTTGACCATCGATCTTACAAAGAGGAGTTTAATCGCTAAGCAACATGGCGTCCCACCCACATTTCCACCCATCCAACAAGATTAAACGCTCGAAAAATATTTCTCTTTAATCCCACTAAGGCATACGTTAAACCACAATCGATCAACGACAAGCGAATCAAAACATCAAACTAAAAACTAAGCATAATAAAGTGAATTGAAAGATTATTTAAACCTTTTCTTCTTGTATTATTTCCGCTGGATTCTAAATTTATAATTATTAAATATCCAATTATGAGGTATTCCAACATCGGGGGCCAACAACAACACAACGACAACAACAAGGAACAACGCTTCAGTGGCCGTCTTAGGTAGAACTTAATTTTTCGGTGATCATCGGTTACTTATTTTAACGTTGATGGCTTAATTGTGAATTCTCTTTCATATAATAAATTACAATTAGACGGATATAGTACAAAGTACAAGTATAGTTTATTCATGAACATAGGCAGTACACACGTTTGAGTTACATTTTTATGAAATTGTAAAATAACTTCAACCGTCATAAAATATAAACATGTCATAAATATAAATTAAACACGTCATAAATATAAATTGTCATAGAAGAGAACCGTAGAAATAGTAAAAAAAGTTTACTATTTCTACGGTTCTCTTCTATGACAATTCGATTCTATTTCTACGAATTTCTACGATTTCTAAGTTATCGCATTGTGTTTGTGGTCGTAAAAGTCACTAATGAAAAAGTTCCCAACATAAAATGATGTCACTCCGAAGCGGCTGTCAAATTCATCTTTAACTGGTGTTTACGGCTGAAACGAAATTGCTTTTATTTTCTTTGATTTTGGTTTGAGAATAATGTATAACTAAGAAATTTATCAAATAAAACATTTCGAGCTTGTAGGATTTTCTTATTAAATAAAACCTTTATTATTTTCGTTAATTATTTATAACTACTTATATTTAATACGTAATTAACTTAAAATATTAATATTAAGTGCGTAGTTTGACACAAGTAAAGCATTTTGAATCCTCCTTTACTTGAATACGCTAAAATTATATCTGTAGAGATTTATGTTATGAGATTGACACCGAAATTATATGTATGTATGCATGTATGACTCTTCAATTAACATGATGTGTCGTCGAGATTGAATGAGTCATCATCATCACATTACCCTCTTTCACTCCACTGCTGGACAAAGGTGTCCCTCAAGTTGTGCCACAATGCTTGGTCCTCCACTGCCCTCATCCAGCCACTACCACCAACCTTCTTAAGGTCGTCGGTCCAGCGAGCCGGAGGGTATCCTTCATTACGTCTACCGATTCGTGGTCTTCATTCTAGAACTCGTCTACCCCATCGACCATACTAGACATATATGACCAATATACTGCCACTTCAGCTTGCTAATTCTTCCAACTATATCGGATCCTCTGTTTTTTTTTTTTATAAATATTAAATAGCAAACGAGTAATCAGCCCCCCTGATCGTAAGTGGTTACTATCGCCCATGGACATTTGTAAGCAACTTCATATAGAACAGGGGTATAAAGTCTATCACAGATGCGTTGCTATCTATCTATTGCGTCTATCACGCTTGAAACTTCAACTTGAAAATTTGTAATGAGTCAAGATTTGAATTCATGTTGATATTTGACAGAATATTACAGAATTCAGTTGATGAAGTTGCAACCAGTCACGTGCTTTAGTCGTTAGTCATATTGTTGAAAGCTTTAGTCGATTGTAAATTACTTTCCATTTCCTTTATTTTCCGTATTTTCTGTTATACACGGATTCTGATATCCGATTCATTGTCTTTGGACAAGCATTGTTTACAAAGTTATAGGAAGAGCGACGTAAAGTCCATAAAAACTCAGTTGGTCATAGATTATACACCGTGTATGTATGGAATTGTAATCCATCGCCAACACTAGTTTTTTTTTTTTAAATACGAAGTGGCAAAACGAGCAAGCAGCCCACCTGATGGCAAGTGGTTACTGCCGCCCATATACATATGTAAGCAACTTCATATAGAACAGGAGTTCTATCTCAAGTCGAACACAAATGCGTTGCTACTCCCGAGATGGACGCCTCATATAAAGGTGAGCCGGCAACCACACCCTTCCACCGAAACGCAAGAACTGCTTCACGCTAGAAATAGATGTAGTATAATATGACTAAAGCTTTACTTAAATTACTGCAATGGAATGAGTGGTTTAAGAACATTTAGGGGTTATAGAAATTAATAAATATACAAACACAATATATATGCCCTTGCTTGGCTAGGTGACAAAAAGTTTTGGTTTTACTCGCTAATTGGAAGTAGGTTCATGAAAAGTGATAAGGACTTTCCGAATAGAGTTAAGTATTAACGTCGTGCCAGGTGGTAGAACCAAAGTAGTTCGACCGGGAAAGTACCACCGCTACACCTATTTCTAGCGTGAAGCAGTTTTTGTCATTTGGGCTGCTTGCTCGTTTGCTACTTCATATTTATAAAAAAAAACATGCTATCCTGCTAGTACACAGATAGATGTTAAAAAACGCTTATGAAAAGTATGGTCCGAAAATTTACCTATATACGTACTATTTCTAAACTTTCTAAATTCTCAACTGGTCAGTTAGGTGATTTAACCCTTCTCATTCTGAAAGACGACCGAAGCCTAAGACTGGAATAGTAGCAGGTTGATAATGTATGTTTATGCTGTCCACTTCGAGCTCGCAGCAAACACCCTACTCAATAAATTTCGCCCAGTATCGGATATTTGATAGTGGTTTCGGGTCGAATACGTCGTAGGGATGTGACTTGGCTGGGCAAAAATCGATCTTATATTAATCGATTTTATGTCTAAATCAATCAATCGATTCTCCAAAAACCGATTTATTTACAACAAATTATCGATTTTTTAAATCGACTTTTATATTGTTTTTTTATTATAAAGGCTAACCTGCCCCCCCCCCCCCCCCTAA